>VZUI01004991.1:0-12433 GCA_013401135.1 Cettia cetti
AGAAAGAAAGAAAGAAAGAAAGAAAGAAAGAAAGAAAGAAAGAAAGAAAGAAAGAAAGAAAGAAAGAAAGAAAGGTGCCTCTTTTCCCCGCAAAAGGTTATCTATGAGGGTTACTTATGGCCTGCTTTCAACTAATATGATTATTTTAGCCACAAATAACATAAACTCATGTAACTTACCAGGCTATTGAATCCCAGAGCACCTAGAGCTTGTTTTAGTATGGTTAATTTCTCCCTGTTTTGAGGGTTGGCTGCTAACATCATCTCTTCTGATACAGTCTGGCTTAGATACCTGCACAGAGGAAAAACAGCATATCTGGTATTTACAAGGCTGTGCATAATCAAACTTTTGAAGTTAAAGTCCAGGTTTACATTTCTAACCAGAGGTTTATTGCAGATTTTTCTCAGCCTTTGGAGGGAGCAGTGACAGAATGCTCTGTATTTCTTTCTTAAACTTTTGCTTAAGACACTCCTCAACCCCAACTTTAGCCCTACACAGAAGCTGAAACTTCAAACTGGATTTATTCCACAGCCAGTTTTGCCATTCTTGCACTGCCAGAGATTCTCCTTCAGAAGGCAGATTTGAGGAGAACCTCTGATAACTCTGACTGCTTTAAATTCCCCTCTTGCTGACAATGGAATAGATCAGCCCTTAACTGCCCCAATGATCATTCCTTCCCCCAGAAGCTGAATGGGTGATAAGTGTACTCAACATCCCTCAAAATGAAGCAGTAACCAAGTACACAGATAGTAAGTGTACAGTCCTTAAGCTGTACTTTGCACACAACAAAGCAAAAGGAAATTTTATGTACCTTCCCCAAAACAATGATTAGCAGAGAGAAAGAGACACCTTGTGCAGCAGCTAATTCAAGGGGGGAAAAAAAAAAAAGAAAATACCAGGAGCAACATAAAGAGTAATAATACAAAACAGATTAAATACAAACTGTACCAAAAGAGATTATTGAAAAGTTCAGGAATCTAGCCTTTACAACAATTAATTTTGACCCTCTTGGAGTAAGTCTGTATTTTTAAAAGTATTCAGGTACCTTCATGGAGCTGAAATCACTAAGAATGAGGTGTCTGAATATCTTACAGGATCTGACTTCTAGTTACATAATGCTGAGAATGTAAGATATCTTTTATTGTTTTCAATAAATTATCATCATCATTAAAGTATACATTCATCACACAATCTGCAATCTTCACAAGTGTCACTTAAATAAACAAAATAACTCTCCACACCTCTGTCCAAGCAACATCATCACTACACCAACAAATGTGGACAATTTACACACATCTCAGTCCTCACCCTTCACCACAATTACAAAAAAAGTTCCTCACAATTATTCTGCTCTCCATTGATGTCAGTCCATGATCTGTCACTTAAATATGGGAAAAAATACTGGTTTAATTTTTGACAATTCTTGTTTACAGTCATGTTCTCATACCACTATAGAGGAAACATAGTTTCAAAATAAACACCTATTACCACAGAAAGTCTGGCAACACTTTAGTAGGGGTGATAGTTCTTATAAGGGTGCCCTTTACATGAAAATGTGTAAGAAGAATTATTTAGTATTTGTACTTTTCTAACAGATAATATGGTTTAAATAGAACCCACAATGAAACACAAAGTGCATTTTTAGTGAATCCATACCAGATTTACCAGTGTAGATCCCCCTTGCAGTGATAATGGCAGAATTTACCCCAGCAGATAGGCAGAAGAAGAATGATAGGGTTAAAAATGTGTGCCTGGGTGCATAAATATATTTTGCACTCACAGGAGGACTAACTCAGCAGGTATCTCAAGTATGAACAAGCCTCCCACATCAGTGGATAAAGCTGGTTGTTAACAAACCATTGAAAACGTGGATCTGTTAGCATCAATGCCAGAGCTCAGCACTGGTTCCTTGAGGTAACTAAAACATTAATTTTCTCAGACTGAGGTAGGAACAAATGATAGCACAGCTGTCAAATCAGCTAAAGCAGATGATGCAAACTATAAAGCCAGCTTTATGTTGTGGGTTTTTTTTCTTTTTTTCCTGCAGTTTTTTACATGGCCCATAGGTTCAAAAGGAGCATAGAATATATCTAATACTGAGTCTGGCATAGAACCTACTGGTGTAAAGGTTAATCCATTAGAAAATTTTCCACTCTTCTGAACTGCTGCACAAGCTTATGCCAGTAATATGTTTTGCATCCTGAGTTGGTGGCACTTTTGATCCATAATTAGGAGATTTACAGCAGCAGCCACTCTGCTGTCAAAATATTCTATTGTCGAATGCTGTAGGAGTTGGAAGCATATGGCCATTTCTGCAAAAAAAGCCTCCTCCTCAATGGTTTTCTCCCTAAATATCTCTTTCTCTCTCTGTACTGAGCAGGGAGTAGTCCTTCCTGTTCTGTAAAGAGAATACTTCACACTTCCCCTTTTTGAGCATCCCCTTTTAAGCTGCAGTTTTTTAGCACAGCTGAAGGGCTACTGAGTACCGTTGTTGCAAAAAGCTGTGTGAGCACTACCAGCACCTCTGAAAGCAGGCTGCAGCACAGCAAAGTGGTGCCGAACACTCTCTGAGAGGAAGGAGCTGAGCTGCGGCATGAAACGGCACGTGCCAGTTCTTGCCTTCAGCGCCGCGCTTGCTGATACAGCAGGGGGCAAAATGGGCTCCTGCCAAACCAGGTGCCTGTGGCTCTAACAAACCATCCATAAACTGCAGCATCTGCTGGCACTTGCCTGCTGGAAGAGAATCTGACTTTGCCAGCTATACGCATCCTGAAGACTTAATCAGCAGATGTGCTGGTGCTCTTGGAAAGGCATGCGGTTGGACATTTTCTAAGGTGCACTTCAATTTAATTTCCCCAGTCTAAAAGCAATTGAATTATTTTATAACATTTCATGAGGCCCACTCATTTTCCAAACTATTTAAGGACTAGTAAAATATAAAACATTACTTTGAAAATTTGCACATTTGAGTATTACATGTTTATAATATAGAATGTACTCATATTTAGGATGGATTAATTGTATAGAGTACTTGGATCTGCTGATGGGTATCATGCAACCCTCAGAAAAATGTAGGAAATATAGAGTGCAACATAATATATTCTAGCCATACAAGGAAACATATTTTCCTAATTATTAACTTAATTCTCCTCAGAAACACAGTAACATTTGGATAGAATTTTATTTTTTTCTTTTAAAACATTTCCTTGGCAGCTCATTTATTCCACCTTAAAGATATTAAGGACTAAACAGGTTTGACACACCATTTGTGTCAATATTACTACTGTCACCTATTTATGTTTAAGAACTAGAATCCAGAAAAAAATTAAATTGCCCCCTCTCCTACAAAATTAAGGGGAAAGAGATGTGTCACAGTGCAAAAGTCATAATAATAGTAAACATTCTTTCATTGAAGATACATCACTTTTCCATAAAATGTAACTTTTTCCCAGGATGTGTATCTTTCCTCATATTTATATTGTATTTTTGTTTTTCCACTTTCAAGTGGCCTGGGCAGAATGGCATTGCTGGTGATGAAGAGTAACTAAACTGTTTAAAATTCATATTTTGAACCTACCATGGGAATTTTAGTTATTATTTTTACTTAGATTTTTGCTATTGTGAACTACACCCATGAAAATCTACCATGTTACTTGAGTGTGTGCAATATTCCTGTAAGTTTCCAACAAAATAGGTTGTGTCCAAATATAAACCAAATCTGGTTACTGCTGAATCCTTTGTTGCTGATAATTTTAGTAAAAGAGGTCCTACTGCTATACAATCCAGAGCTCATGTTCCATAATAGCTGATGCACACTGGCTGTGCACCACTTTCATGCTTACTCAGATTTCAGTTTTACTAGCCTTACTGGTATACATCACTGTGTGCAAATTCACTGTGCAAATGCACATTCACATAAGTTTACTGTAGCTTTTGAAAAATACTCTCAAATTTTGGATGAAGTTGAGCCTCTTAACTGAAGGTAGCTACTCAGACAAATGATACTTATATGTCTCACAAAAGTTAGAAATCAAGGAGTTTATGCAGCTCTTGTAATTAGCCTATTTCTGCTGATTGTGTAATTATTTGTTTAAATGCTACCCCTTGCTGACATTTACATCGGATTAGTACTTTTAACAGACAGTTTATCAGAACACAAAAAAGTTTTAAAGACTTAGTCAGTGATTTTCATTTCAAAGAAGAGACTCACTGATTCACAAAATATCTTTTCTTAAAGAAGATAAACTAATTGAATTGTAGTATAGTCACTTTCAGTAAAGCACAAGGCTTTAGACAATTTCTTGAGAAAAGTAAGGGACTATATAGTTTTACTTTCTGTTTTTGTTTTTTTTTCTACCAGTTCTAATTTGCAGCACTGTAGCAATCTCATCTATTCTAGTCTCTAAAAGAAAAAAAAAAAAAAAACTATTTAGAAGAAAAAGTCAATGGTGGTAATTTTTTAGTATATTGATTATTATAATATACAATTTTTGAACCATCACTCGAATGACACCAAAGATCAAATATTCAGGTAGGGTGTGACTAGTACAACCAAGAGTATAAAAAAGTACTTAGTATGACATTCAGTTCTTAAATATTAACCACCCATATAATTCCATAATTACCTTACCTGTTTACCTTATCATTCTCATTATAATTTTTAAACATCAACACAATTATATATTTGGTACACAGATCTCAAATATGAAGAAGAAATCCGTATGTCAGCTTACCTGAACAATACTGAAATTTTGCGACAGTAGCATGTTTCAAAATTTCCTACATAACCCCACCAGTTAAAAACTTTGTTCAAGCAATTAATCCTCTGCTTAGATGATTGAGAAAATAATGAGATTAAAGCTACAACTAGCTAAGACAAGCAAAGACTAAAAAGAAAAGTTTTGACTTCAAATTTGCCAGTAACTCAACAAAATAATACCTGATCTACATTATTTTCTTTTGAACTGTAACCCAAGAGCATTTAGTACGAAAGTGATCTGCCTCATTCATCATTCAACAATTCATGTAATTTCTGTTTATTCTTAGAACTGCTACATTTATATAAAATCTGTGAAGAGACAAAAATAAATGCTTGAAATCTGAAAATAAACCTTGATATTTCACTAACAAGGTAAGTAAAACATTACCAAAGCACTACCCTAACCACCTTCCATTTGTAGAATCTGACACCTGCAATGTATTCCATAAGAGCAGCCATTTCATGCAATACACATATTGCTCTGTATAATACAGAAATATCTACCTCATTGCAATGGTTCAAGTCACATCTGGTAGGAAAACTGTCTGAAAGAGATTAGTAGGTTGTGACCAGTTTATCAGAAATTCCCTTTTGTCTGGACATTTAGAATTGGGTTTCAATTAAAGATGGAGATGAACCATGGATTTGCCAAATAGACATTTCTTTTCCGAGGGCATTCCTGAAGTAAATACATCTTTTCATGAATAATTAAAAGAACTCTTGGTAGGATTATATTGTTAAGTGGTTCTGAGTCACTGTAAAATTTTAGGATAAAGCCCTACTATTAAAAAAGGGAGTTGGGATTGCTTTTAAGCTAGCATCTAGCTGCTTCCCACTTGGCTCCTTTCCTGATGGAGAATTGAGTGCTGACACATCTCCATTGTGTTGTACAGCTTTCTAGGCTACAGCAGGTTTGATACAAGGGAAACAGTACAAAATCAGTACAAAAAAAGGTCCTGAAACTTCATTATAGATGATAATGAAGTAAATGCTGCTTGTGATAATAAGGATTTCAGCAACAAGAATCAAGAACTTCAGTAAAAAACCCCTCAGGTTACAGGCAAAAAGCTTCATTTCCTAAATGCTCATACTCAGAACAATCTGTGCTCAGATTAGAAACAGAGGACATATCTTTAATACCAAAAAATCTCAAAAAAAACCCCAACTAAAACCAAACAACCAGAACCACATAGAAAAGCAAGAGGCTGAATAAGGCTATCCTGCTTTATTGGTAAGAAAAAGTGACATAGATCAGATGAAAGCACATTGTCCAGGAATTAGGTCAAACAGAAATCACTGCTAAAAAGATACAATTCAACAGCAAAAAATTATAGAATAAGACAAAGTAATAACTGAATGTACAAATTCAAGGTAGGTAAGGCTGATTAGGCAGTGGATCATTAGAACAGCATCTAGTATAAACTAAATGAGAGCCAAGTATGCCTTGATAATGAAAAAAAAATCATCATATATAAAACCCTTATTTGCATAAGCTAACATAGGAGTAATGAAATACGTAGAATGGTTAAAGCTTGAACTGGACTACTGTGTGTGATTTGGGGCATCCCATTTCAGGAAAATCAGGACCAGTTAAGAGAAAACCCAGAGGAAAGCAGCAGCAAAAATGTACCAGAAAATAGATTTAGGAGCAAAACAGTTCATTAAATGCCACCTACAGAAGACTGAGAAAGATGTTACAAAGACAAAAATTCCCACAGTCTGGAGGACTATACCTGGAGGTTTTCAAGACTCAACAAAGCTCTGAACAGTATGATCTGATGTGCCACCTGGTCCTACATGGAGCAGGCAGTACCGCAGAGACCCCCTGAAGTCCCTGCCAAAATGATCCTTCGAAACACATTAAATTTACTTCTCAGATAAGATGGGATTTGTTTTTCAGGCTTTTGTTGGTATGGTTTGTTTTGTTTTTTTTTTAATCTCATGTAATATCAGTAATTTTGGCCCCAGAAAGGTGGGACATCAAGCAAAGATAGGTCTTTAATTGTAGCAAACATTACCTTGACCTTTAAGTAGTCCCTAAAATGCAAAAATTGACTGCATGTGTTGGAGCCATAAGATATCTGAGGACAAGTAAAATTTGATCAGAAATTTTCATTGTTCAATATCTGAAGGGATGACAGTGTTCTAAAATCAGAACAGTCTTAAATGTCAGACCCCTGCCAAAGGATGAGTCAAAATAGGAAAATAACATTTCTGCTCTTTTGCTCAGGTCAGCAACCCTTTCCACTAATCTAGCTAGTAGTTAAAAAAACACATAAAATTATTATTTTATGAAGAGGTAAATTTCTTCTGATCTTGAAAACAAATATTTTGACACCAACTTTTAAATCATCTTCCTTTTTTAAAATTTTAGAAAACCCAAATTTTATAGAAAGTAATGTCAAATTTTAAGAAGAACTGATATGACCAATTTATCATCAGGAAATTTCCAGACATTTTGATTACATTTTATGATCTAGAAACCAAATAAAACCTCTTTTGAGACTTTTTTAAAATCTTCAAAATACCTAGAGTATTTTAAAAAAACCTGGAGCACAGGACCAAACTCCTGGAATTGATGACAATATTCAATGCAAGCTGGATCAAAATAATTGTCAGGAAACATGCTATGACCACCACAACATCTTCAAGCCAAAACAATTTAGCTTGATTTTGTATATAGACAGTAAATGGTTTGTACCTTCCATGTGAAATTATTTATTAATAAGGCTAACAGGATGACTGAAAAAGAATCCTTTCTTGCACATAATCACTCTAGATCTTTATTCTACTGGGCTTCTGGGTAAAGGTGTACAGTAAATAAACTCAAACTTGCTTTACTTTTAGTAAACTAAACTTTAGATTTTAGGTCTTATGCTTTCTCACTTATGAAGTGGAAAAAAAAGATAGGGTTGAAAGTCACAACAGAAACTTTGCTTATGCCAAATATCCTCCTGAGGCAGAAAATCACAAGTTTCAAGATATGGGAATGATAGAATCATGGTCCTGATAAGAAGTAGGAACACAGATGAAACTGCCCTGGCATTAGCTCACAAATCAGTTACGTTTTCTTTCTTTTGTGCAGCTGTGGCAATAGATTTTCAAAGGACTTCTCTGTTTGCACAGTAGATCTTCTCTCGATACAAAGGCTTGGACCTTTGTATATCAGATCTCTGGAGGCCTTTTAAAACCAAGAGCAAAGGAAAATATTATTTTTCTCTTTTTGTATTCATTTAGTTGGTAAAAGAAAAAAATAAAAAGGGAAAAATGCACAAGAAGATCTGAATGTCATAATCTGCTCTTTTTTGAGACAGCCGGCCAACTGTTTCCTGTGAGGAATTAAAACTTCTATGGTGTGCTTTCTTCTGCTGATCCATGTGCTCACATGTCATTTCTCTGCTATTAGTAGGATACCTCTTAACTAACCCTTAGAGAAACAGAATAGTATCAACTCCTACTCTAGCACAATTGAACATAAAATATAGTAATTTTTTTGTGAAAATGAGTTAAAAATTTTTGGGTAAAGAATTTACATGGAAGGAGCAAAGAACAAATACTTAAGATAAATTAATCACGTTTTATTAATTTATCTTAATACTTAATATAAATTAATAAAACTCTCTATCAATACTTAATTAGGCAGTGTAAGCCACTGCAGATCATGTGGTGAATCAGAAATTCGGAATTTTGTCTATAAATCCCTTATTTCTTTTACAAAAATTGCATACAAATAAAAGCCCTAATACTCCTTTACCAATTCTAAATATTAAAAAAAAGAAAAATCTTAAAATTGAGATACTGAGACTTAATGTTTATTTATCCAAGCTAGAAGGTTTTTGTTCTCTTTCTTAGGACAATAGGACAAAAACCCCTATGTTTTGGTGTTGGTTTTTTGGGTTTTTTTTTTCCTTTTTTTTTCCTAATATATCATGCAGTAAGCCTATGGAAACCAGTCGTGCAATAGTTCTCCAAAACCAATATGTGATGTACAGTAAAAGAAATTTAGAAGAGATTATTGAACAAGGCCTTAATATAAAATTATCTTACACTTATTTCTACTCTATGCAATGGAGAATCCGAAGATACACAAACATTCCTGAACTGTATGACCTAGGCAAAGTGCAGAAAACACAGTATTTAGCTATTCAGCTTAGATGAATCCCTGCCCCAACACAGCCATGGCCCTTTTGCTCAACACCATCTGGGGAGTCTCTGATACACTTCACAATGAGCCACACAGATTTATCTTTCAGCTCTACTTGTCATTATATAAAGCCTAAACCAGAACATTATTACAGAATCTTCATTAGTTGTTGCTTTGTTCCTTGAAAACTCTCAAGAGAGCCAATGTCACAGGAGGATGAAGCAGTATTTCATAATCAGGTTCCAGCTCTAACACAATCGATATGCATGTTGTAGGTGTCATTTAGTGTGACATTGTATTAAGAAGCATGGATTAACAAGCTAAATCCCTTCCTTCCCCTTATTAGTGCTGCCCAATGAACCATGTACTTGCACAATCATGTGAAAGGCATATGGCTTTTTCCTTTGCAGTCCCCATTTCTCCTGCCCATCCAGTTCAGGGTAGTAGCCCTGATTAAGCACAATGGTAATCACTAAAAATTCAACATTACCAGACCAGTTAATTTTTCCTTTTAAATTCAGGTTGAAATCATACAATCATCTCTAATATGGGTTAGTTATAGACAAATATAAACATGCAAACACCAGATTTCTTAAAACTAGGTCAGTTTACTGCTCTCATATTAAATATTTATGAATTATTTCTCTGAAATACAATACATTTTTGTAAAAGTTTAGCAAGTCCTAAGTGATTTCTTACTAAATCCAAAGAAAGAATTTAGGTATAGTTAAACTTCAGGATTGTTTGGCCTGACTGAAAATTAATGACTTCATAGTTCTCCATGTGTTTTAAAAAATGCTTTCAGAACTGATGAGAGGAAGGGTATTGAGTACATAAAAGCAAACCATTACCTTTCAAAAATAAATTCCACTAATCTCTATGATACTTATAAACTCACAGAGTAAGAAATTTCAACAAACCTTTTTCTTTTAATATCTCATGTGAATATGGAAGGACAATGTATTCTGCTTAGTGAGGAAAAGCTGCTTTGCACTTAGCAGTTTGATATGTAAACAGGAATGAGATAAAGACAAAGCAAAACAGTTGACATCAATGAAGTAAACGACATTTCCAGAACATGATAATGAATAGTTGCTGGCTTTTTTCTCTCAGGGAAAAAAGGGCATGTATTAGTTAGTACCTTTTTTTTTTTCCTTTGTCCCCAGTTTTTAAAAGTATTCGAATCTAAACAAATGTTATACCCTTTGAGCCTTGTTACCCTGTAGCACTGAGCTGGAGTTACTGCTTATCATCTAATTGCACATATTTCTGTTCATAACTCATGCAATAAAGTACCAAAAGCAGCACTTAAAAAAATCTGAATAGCTTTGTTAATGTCAAGAGGTAAGGTATCAGCACAATATTAATTAACTAAACACTGTAGACAGATTTGATGACAGCCAGAACACAGCTCTTATTTTTACAAAATTACAAGTTTTCTATGTGTTTTGTAAACTGGTTTTAGCACAGAAAGCTTACATTATATGGGCATATGTTATCTAGTAAGTAGCTTTGCCTTGATATTTTATAAAATGAAATATCAAATTCTGTAAGAAAGACTATGTGTGCTATGAAATACATAAGTTTTACAGACAGTGGATAAACTGAAAAGGAAAACAAAGAAATACATATTGGTCTTTAGCCTCAAAAGGTCAAATGTTAGGTAGGCTACAATCAGGTATGTTTTTGGGTTTTTTTCCCTAATTATATCAATAATCCTGTGTAACAGCTTGAAATCAGAGACTGAAATCAGAGAACAGTATTCTGTTCCTAAAATTACACAAAAACACTAATTTAGAATTATTTCTTTTAAGAAAAAAATGCATGCACAACAGGAGTTACTCAAAATAGAAATTTCCACACATCTGATGGTAATACAAGAATTAATACAGACAGCATACCTTGAACTGTTTCTCTGACTCATGATTCAGATATTTTATAGGACAGAAACATGAGATGATAATTCTGTGAACTACTACTCCAAAAGTATAATTTTTAAGCTTAATATACATGAAATAAGGAGCATAATGCTGATGGTGATGAAGAAGGAGCATTTGCTGAATAATAAGCATTGCTGAAGATGTAAAAACAGAAAGCCAGTCTGCATGCAAGTACAAACTGGTACAATCCATTTCCTGAAATGCTTCAAAAATTGTTTGAACTTTGCTCCTACAACTAAAAGCAATTTTGCATTTCTGTGTTCAGACTTTGGCACTGGTTGCCAGGCAGATGTCATGAAGTTTATGAGGCTCAAAGGCATTTCCCCACCAGCACTTGCTACTTTTAAAATGCTGATTCATTAAATAAAACTTACTGTGTTAAGAGCCACAATATCTGATCAAAACTATAAAAAAGTGCTTCGGAAACCTGCTTATAACTTTCACCAGTATCCAGTTAAAATATTGGTAATATGCTTCAAAATTATTTCATATAACTACTGATTGCAGTTCACAAATCATTTTCAGATTGAATCAGTTTCAGATAAGCTGATTTACAAGAGGTATTCTTCTTCCTATACATGCAGGTAATAGACAAAACACTTGGAAATCTGGGAAATACTGGGAAAGACATATATATATAATTTACTTAAGAATTAAATTTATTTTGAAGTATTATTATAATTAGTCAATTAATCAATAACAATTATTCACCATTCATGCGCTAAGAAAGTATGATACACTACAAAAATACTACTTGGTGCAGTACCAAACTTTATTGTAACTTACATTTTTCTACAAAGCAAGAACATTCTCCTTGTAACTATAAATGGAGCAAATTCATGTGTATTTATAGATATTATCTATTTAGCAATCAACAATCCACAATTAATAGTTACCACTCCTTTAACGTAGGAAGAGTGTTCTTTTCACACAGCCACCAAGCTACATGATGCTGGACACAGGGTTCAGTAATGGAGAATCCCCATATGCTCTCCTATGCTCAGCAAGACCAACTTTGCCCCCCTGCCTCAGGACCCATTTTTGTCTCAAATTCCAGGGACAGTCCAAAATGTGAACAGGATGGATGTATGTGCCTGTATCTTTTCAGCCCTCACAATAAAATCATGCATGTTGAAAGGTCACAAATTAAATACTTCTGACGTTAAATCCCCTGCAGTGTCTTCCTTGGCCTCTTATAAGGCACCAAGGACACAGAAGCTGAGCAAACATGCAGTAAAGCTCAGTGACTGCACCCTGAGATCTCGACTGAACAGTTGCATCTGAGCAGGTTACTTGGGTGCTGAAGGCACACTGACCTTATACTGTTGTCCTAGGTTAAAATGTAAGATGTGCCCAAAGTATGTATTCTATCACCATCTTCATGAGCTGTTGAAACCAGGTGGGGCAGTGTTTCCCTTATCTGCTGCTAATGGCTCATCAATGCCTTGCCACATGACTCACAGATAATGCCCCCGGGAGCTGTCTCTGTTTAATGGGCCATCAAGGACCCATTACATGACTCACAGAATGATATCAGCCCATTGTGAGATGCTCCACCCAGGGAAGGAGCCAAGCATTCCCACATGGATA
>VZUI01004997.1:0-57651 GCA_013401135.1 Cettia cetti
GAAAGAGATAAGGAACACTACTCCACCAGGTTTTAACAGCTGGGCCATTATCAGAAAGCATCCACGCCCCTCCCCCCGTAGTTACAAGAGACAAAAAAACCTACATTTCCCAAACTGCTTTCAACAGATGAAATAGAATACACATTTTTTTGGTTCCATAACCCAAGACACCTGGCTACCAACCATCATAATTTTATGATGCCCGGCACTTGGCACCTACAGGACAACAAAATGAGCGTACATTGATAGATATTCACAATTTAGACTTCCCAGATTGGTGTTTTTACTAAAAGCCAAGGAGAAACACTGCCTATCAGCTGAGCTCTGAATGTGGGCTGTGCTACTTTTCCTTGAAAAGTGTATGAAAAAAACTCAAGTAGGTCCAAGGGTGCATCTTTACTGATATTGATATCTCTGCAGATACTGCTGAGCATCAATGAATTTCAGTAATTCCTATTACCCCAACAGGAAACAGAAACTTAAGCAGAACTTCGCATTGATGTGAGTTTGAACAACTAACTTTTTCTTATTTTTTTCCCTTTTACAACTTGAAGTTGATGAACTTCTTGCTTCTCAGGCACAGTCTTTACATGTGATTGGCTAATGTATTTTGCAATGTAACTTGCAGCAGGAAACCTTTGGAACATAACTGGTCTAGACTGTTTCTGAGTCCAGTAACCTGTTCTTGTGCAGAGTGTGCTAAATATGGGAAATTTCAAAACAGATTTGAAGAAAAACCCTGGATTGTTCACCATCTACAGTGTCAAACAGGGTTAAAATGTTACGGTGACTAAAATCTTATTTTTCAAAAAAGCAGAATCTTAATTCTTTAGAGATTTGGCACAGCTCTGTCACAGAATAACTCTCTCTTCACTGAGATGTAGCTTTCATTTTGGGCAGTGTCCAGTTGACCAAGATAGTTTTTGTGAGAAGATTTATGAAGCTTGAGCTCTTGTAAAATACTATGTTACAGCAGAAAATTGATTTTAAAATCAGAGACTGTGTAATTTAATAAATAGTTGTACTTATGTTAAACGTTTGTGAGTTTCTATTTAATAGTATTTTTGAAATATCCCTAATGTGCATGTCATAGTGAGAACAAAATTGTAGAATGTTGTATAGAACATGTAAGTCTCTCTGCATCTACTAAAGTGACTTGATGGTCAATTAATGCAATATGCACCCCTTGCCCCTGTGGGAGGTGTGAACCTAGAGTGCACACACTTCTGCAAAGATAATACTGTCTTGAATTCCTCCAGTGATGCTGCACAGCTGACTTTTGTGGACTTGTGAGTGCTTAACTTTGACCTGTATGAGTGGCCTCATTGATTTCATAGGGTAGAGTTGCAAAATTTAGATATAGGCAGAAGCCTCTGAGTCACTGCCTAAGGAAAGAGGAGACTGAGGGGAATGCTGGTAATTTATTTCAACAACACTGCTCAGGTGTTGGCCAATTGCTTTTCACTCTTGGATCCTTCCCTTGCTTCCTTATAATTTCTGGGTGTGCTGATAATTTCAAGAATAGCCACAAAACTGTTGGGCACTTCAGCATGTTTTCTCAAGGCAGGGAGGAGAGGCCTGTTTGCAGTTGTGGAGGAGTGCTTATTCTGCTGGATATTATTAATCAAAGCAGATTTTGGCCAGGCTAATAGGGTAAACACCCTTCCTCCTCTTCAGCACGTGCTATGGGAGGCTTCCCAGAAAGTCAGGCTCTCTACTATGCCTTTCCTGTGAAAGGGCCCCTTCAGCACAAAACCCCACTCCTGGATGGTGAAGCATTGTACACCAAGCCAAAATCAGGAAGGGAAAAAGAAGGGGTCGCTTACATCCACCACAAATCCTCTGGTAGTGCTCACAATTTGAGCTGAAAGCATAGTCCAGTGCCTGGCAGGCAAGGGAGGGGTGAGGGTTTAGGGGAGACAGTGAGCTGATGGGGAGCTCCACCCTGTCACTACAACGTCTCCTGCCCATCCCTCCCTTCTTGATTTTATTTGTTCACTCCAGGCTGGGACCTCCTGGTGGACGCCACAGGTTGTTTTTGGCATGGGCAGATCCCCACGTTTTACAATGGCACTGCATTCCACTTTTGATTGCTTTTGTGCAGCCCTGAGTCCCTTTTTCTCCTGTTCTTCTTCTCTCTGTCTCTTTATTTAATTGATATTCTAACTGTGTGATTAAAAATGGAAGTGGCTTATTAAAACAATGCTGCTTGCTATCAGGGGGCTTGCATTAGTATTAGGGAAGGAGGGCTGTAATTTTCTTTCCTAGTGTAAATAAAACAGGGCTGAGGGATGGGGTAAGGATATTAAGTAAAGGAAAAGGATGAGGTGCTATATATCCAGCCATGACTTCTCCTCTTCAAAGGCAGGCTATTTCCTAGGTGCTTACATTTGCCCACAGAATTTGGGGGATGAGCACAAATTGTGACCTAATGATGCAAAGAAGTGTTTCATGTTGCTGTTTCCCTTGTGGGCAGTTTGTGCTGTAGCCCTTAGGTATGCTCCAGGCTAAGACACTGTCAGGTGGAGCAGAGGGTGATGGAGGGAAGCAGGATCTCTCCTGTCTGTCTTGCCATCCTGCACTCACAGGGTATCCTTATGAATGATTTGATTGCATTGGAATTTGCCTTTTTGGTTTTTCTTGCCACTGTTGTTAAAAAATCTGAGAAAAAAGTGGGGATGGCTGCTGTTACTAATGTGTGTTCACATACCTTGGTGTTTTTTGGGAGGCTGTATCTGAGAGGCCTTCTGCTTTAAGTTGATGTGTCTCTTCTAGTGCCTTACTCTAAAGATATCTGTTGCATAATTGTACTGGAAAGGGTTCTTGCTGAAGGGCTGGATTTCAGGGAACAGGGATGTGCTTTAGGGGGTTTAATGGAAGGGGAGGTGTCAGCAGGGTGAGCTGGGAGAGGATTATGAGGCATACAGTGGCAAAAGGCCACCGAATATTTATTAGGATTGCAGCCTTCCTTCTATGGAAGGCCAAGCCTGCTCTGTAAGGAAAAATTCACACAGTCAGAAAGTAGGACCCCAGTAGAACTTCCTGCAAATATCCCAGGTTGGGGATTATAAGGCCCTTGTTTTAAAACACTTTTGTGGTAGTGAACACATCTTCCACTTAGTTAACCTGTCTGTGAGCTTATGCAGATGCAAATACATAAAATTTGACCTAGTAAGTAAATCCCTGTGCATGGTAAATCCACAATGAAATGCAAGATTTTTAGTTTTCTTTTTTTTTTTTTCTGCAGCAATCTAATGCAGTAGTCCTGTGGTCCGATACACTGCCTTTGCAGTAGCCTGTAACTATAATGACACTCATCTCTATGTGAAAACTGGTCCATAGAAGTGCATGCAACTGCACTAGCCTGAGTTGTTTTCATTAGGATTTTAAACCAATTAAAACTATATTTTTGGGTTTTTTTCCATGAGCAGCTTACTTCAGAGTCACTAGAGCAATTCTGAATGTATTTAAATATACTAGTCAAGACCTCTATTCAAACTGATATCTTGGGAAAGATATGGTGATTGAAGCTGGTTACAGATTGATAAACAGTAACTTTTTAAAGATTATTTCTTTTTGAACTGAAACTTTTAGTACAAATTAGGCTTCTGCATAATGGCATCTCTCCTGTCAGGTCTGTTTTTCTTACCATTTGTTTGCAGGGAAGGCATGTTGCAAGGAAGAGAAATTTATGTGAGGTGACCTGAAAATAATCTAGGTTTTTAACAACAGCTTGAAAAACTGCAGAAATTTTCATGACACTTGAGACATAAAATATTTGGTCTTCACTTGTTGATCTTTAATGCCTTGCCTTGTTGTTCCGTACTGCTGGCATTGCAGAAGCAGAGAGCTTTCATCACTTATGCTGAAAGTTTTAGGAAAAATATCCTGTTGTAGGATATGGATACCATGGGGATAAAAATGCAAGTGGGTAGTCCATCTTAGTGCTTTGGATTTTGAAGGTATGGCAACAGATCTTCATACTGGTGACAGAAAGAAGGCTTCTCAGTGGCATGGGAAGAGGTAAAAATTAGGCAGAAAATTAGGCAAAAATTACTTATTCTCCCCTTGAAGATTTTGTAGAATGAACTGATGCTTCCTGAGGAAGCACAGGTCTGAGTTCAAGTCAGTTTATGCTTTGTATGTGTTAGAAACCTAACAGCCTAAATGTAAGATTTTAAAAGACAGAAGGCCTCTATGTACTATGCATATACAGATATATCTCCTAATTTGACATCTTCACCGTTGAGCTGGTCCTGTGATGCCTGTGGTGGAATGAAATGCAGACACTGATAAGGCTGTGATTATTTTTAACAGCAGCAGCAGCGCAGTGGGAAGGAGCGGCCGCTTGGATGCGGTGACAGAATCGAAGCCAGCTGTAGCAGTGAAAGTCTCACAGGGTTAACCACAAAGTCTGCCTGCAGCTGCTGCAGCTCAATACCCAGCATTCACATGCAGCCTCACCAAACTGCCTTGTGACATTTTTGATTCATGTCAGGGACAGAGTACCATTGTTGGGGGGAAAAATAACTGTTTTATAAAATGTTCTGCAGGCTTTCAGTCATTTCAGTCTCTATTCTCTCCTCTGTGCCACTCTCAAGATTTGAGAAAAGTTCTTCTCACTTTGCTATTCCACTCACTGCTTTAAAAAGTGTTTCTGGCTTGATTACTTTTATTATAGAGCAAGAGCTGCTCCTTAACTCTCAGGAAGAGGCCAATAGTGGGCCCTATTCTGCCTTTGTATGTTGCTGTGACCTTTAGGGTTTGAGGGACCTGTGCTTCTTGATGGTGTGACTAGCAGGAGAAGCAAGAGTACGCTTTTGCCAGCAGGAAAGATATTGGGGTTCAGAGGGAAGGACCTCCGCTTTTGTAGCCGGCAACTGGGAAGGATTTCTTGAGTGATTACTCTTTGCTGTAAGAGCAGAGCTGCCTGCTGCAGGTCTGCTGTCAGATCATCAGCTTGATTGCCCTGATCACACAGCACTGTGGGCTCTGGGGATGGAGGCTCTGCTCCTTTACTCTTTTCAGTGCAGAGATAAAAGGCCTCTTTGTTTTTCAGATTTATGGAAAAGTTTTAAATTGTTTATCGTTCATTGCCCTGGGTAACCCCATACTGTGCTGGCTAGTTGGAGCTCCAGGGCTGAACACCTAAGGCTGGCTGGGACAATGGGACAGTATGAAAAGGGCCTTTCCTATTCTCATTCCTCGAAGGAAGTTCTATGAAGGGCCTGAATGCATTTTCATAGCTTTAATGGCTCATTTGTTTCAAGCACATACAAGTACAAGGATTTGCAGTTTGAGAAAACAAATTAAATTAATGCTGTTTTTTTTTGTTTGTTTGTTTGGTTGTTTTTTTTTGTTTGTTTGTTTTTTTTGTTTTTTTTTTTTTAAGGATTCATTCCCCTCATGGCATGTTACAACAGATACTCAAACGGGGACAGTTTGAAAAAACGTCCTAGTGAATAGTTAGGTTGTTTTGGGAGTCTTTAAAAAAAAAAACAAACCAAAAAACAAACCAACAAAAAAAGGGTTGGTGGCAAGGTGACCCTGAGTACAATTTCCCTGAAGGGTGTGTTGTTAACAGGGAGGATAATTTGATTCCTTGATTCTGCCCATTCAGGACTCCATGCAGAAAGATTTCCAGAGAAAGACCATGATACTGGGTCCAGATTTTCCTGACACAGCAAATGCAGCTCTGTTTCAGGCCTGATTTGAGCATGGAATTCAGACTTTCTTTCAGCGTCGATCTGACTTGTTGGCACTCACTTTGTAACACAGACTGCAGCACTCAGGGCACAGGTAATGGCCAGCTCTTTATTTTCTGTTCTGGAAGGGCCAGATGGTGGGGAAGTTACTGAGCACTCTGCAACATGCAGATGGACGCAGCAAGTTGGGTGGGGTGTGAGGATGTGAGCTTGGTGGGCTTGTGCTCCTCCATCCCTCTGCCTGAACAATGAGCTCTCTCTGACAAACAGCCCCGGGGAAGTCACTGCTCCGGAGCCCGGATCTGCTCACAGCACTTGGGAGCCGGAGGTGGTGATGGGTGCCCACGTGTTGTGTTCCTCTGGTGCTCCTAGTTATGCAGTATCCAGGCCAGCTCCTCAGAGAGCCAGTTCAGGCCAGAAAAAGCTTATTAACTCTGGCTCTGTGCTGTTTGAAACAGTCTAAAATGCCTCAGGACTAGGAGGAGCAGGATAGCAGTTTACATGGAGCATTGCACCCATACAGAGCTGGCCTGGGAGTCTCTGCATCCTGCCAGACTTCATCCACAACCTGGATAGAGCACCTGCAGGTAATTGGGAGCTGGCTGTGCCTGACCGCAGGGCAGTGTCAGGTTAATTAGACATCTGCAGGCTGGTTCTTAGAGCCTTTTCCTTTGCAGTTCCAAAATGGAGAACTGTTTAATATTAAAAACAAACAAACAAAAAAGCACACCTTTTCCCCAGTTTGGCATAGAACACTATTTTTACTTAATTGAAGACTGGTGTGGACTGATTTAATCTCTTAATAATTTCCCTTTCTCAGGTACTAAAACCTGTGGCTCAGCATGGCTTCTCTGATTTTCCTGTTCTTTGGTTTGCTTTCCATATTTTGCATTCATGTATTTTCTTCCCAGATTCTTAATGTGCTTAGCCTGTTAAGATGAATATAAGATCTTTATAGTAGCATCTGAGATCATAATCTGTCTATATCAAAGGCCAGAATTATTCCCTGTTGTTTGTAAAGGAATTATTTAATAAGTAATCCTTGTAAGTGTCAACATTACACATGAGATGACATAACACTTGGGGAAAGTAAGGACTAAGCCAATATTCCCACACCAGCTTCAAAGCTAAATATGCTTTCACATACAGATGCTTCCTATTTCTCATCTGTGGCTTCTATTTCCTCCTAATTGGAGTTGACACTGGAAGTACCAGTTCTCCTTTTCCTCCTCCTGGATGTTTTGATTGGAATGTTAATACCGTCGTCCTTCATTACCAGGCTCTGTAGAGTGGTGTGCCACGTGGTTTAAGGTATAGGATTAGTTTTCCCATGGAAGCTGAGCATGCTGCAATGTCAGAAGTGTTAATTCACAGCTGGCTACTTGCTGCACAGCAGTCTGAGACTTCGTATGCCTGCACTTTTGGGAGCAATTGAAATCTGGACACAGGTTTTGCCTTTCTGGCCTACCCTGCCCCAAAGCAAACTTTTTGCATTGAATGAGCTTGGAGAGAATCAGACTGTTCTGCAAGTGAAATAGTGAAATCATGAATGCTGAAAATGCACACATGCAATTTCTCCCTCGGAGTGTTTCTACAGGTTGAAAATATGAATCTCTGCAAAAATTTGAGTGTTGGCCCCTGGGTGGCAAAAAAACCTCCTCCAAGACCAGAGAAGCCTTCTGTTTCCTGCAAAACTCCTCCCCATTCTTGCCTCGTGCATCCCTCCCAGACAAATTCAAACTCCCAAGAAAAATTAATAAATTTCTGTGGTGTGAATTCAAAACATCAAAATGCCATGGACAGTTAATCCTTTCTGTTAGTAAGGCAAGTCTGATCAAAACATCCTTAATCTTTGCCTTACCACAGCAACCTTTGAGCTGAGGCAGTAAGGAAAAGGAGAAAAACTAGGGAAATGCTTTGAGCCTGTGTAGATGCTCCTGTTCCAGCTGGGAGTCTGCAGGTCCCAGGGTGCCTGTGTCCTCCTGGGGAGTTGTTTAGCTGCCAGGAAACCGTAGTGATTTCTTGAGAGCTTACAAACTTGCATTATCTCTACTCTGAAATGACTGTGAAGGGATTTTAAACCACTGGCTGCCAAATGCATTTATCCCAAGGGGAAGATTTGAGATTTCCCTGCAAAGAAGTCTTGCAGCCTGTTAGGGTTGGGTGTGAAGCTACCCATGATCTTGCTGAGTCCCAGGGTGCAAGCAGGAATCCTGGCGCCCAGGGCCCCACTGAGCCCAAATGCTCACTGTTTGGATCTGAACTTTCCTTGCCCATGGGCTCCCTGTGTGGGTGAAGGCAGCTTTTCATCTTTTCATCTCCTTGCAACAGTATTGCCCAAATGCAAATCCTTAGAGCTGATCACTGCACCCAGCTCAGAATAGGAGTGTCCTCGGCTAAGGGGCTGTTGGGGTATTTGCAGGTCTTTTGGGTCAAGATCTCCCTTGCCTTGTGCTGCGCTTGCACAGCTGATGTGGCTGAGACTTTGTTGTCACGTGGCACTGCAAAAACCCTAATAAAGCAACAATGCCTGAATCCAGGAGGGCTGAGGACAGCTTCCCCTACGAGTATGGAATGTTATAGCGACACAGGGATCCCTGCTGCCCCAGTGCTGACTTGCCAAGTATGAAAACCTGCCTCGTTCCTTGTACTTTTTTTCAGTATCTCTTTGGCTCTGCTGTCAACATCTGTCTCTAGGCATATTCAGGTGCCATAAAGCCTAGACAGTAATGAAGCTGTTTTGTAATGTCCCTGCACAAGCAATAACTCTATGAAATCTTAGCACTCACACAGAAGAGGAGGTTTATTGTTATTGTGCTTTGCAGACAAACTAGTGGAAAACAGTGATCTGTTATGGACCTCTGGAGAGCTGTAGAGGATCCTGAGGACCATGTGCATGGTGTCTGTCCTGTTTTCCATGTAAGAGGTTTGGAGGTCACCTGGGGCCTCTCATGACCAGGCTCTTCTTGACCTTACATGAGTTGAGGCAAGTGCCTTCAACACTGGTTTACCTGGAAAGCCTGACTTTGTCCTGGGCCTTCCTTGTCCTTGCAATTGTTCTAAATGAATCCTTCTTGTGTCCTGGCAGGTGTTAGGTGGGTATTATGGGCCAAGGTGTCACACAGGGTCAGGACATTGTTGGCATAATAAGAGAACAACAGTTGTCTTGAGATAAAGCTGTTCTTCAGTTTGTTTGTTTGTTTTTTTTAACTTTTGTCACTGGATTCGTGGGCTCTCCACCTCTTTTTTGGAACCTTTGATGCAAAGAATATTGTTGAAAATTGGTTGCTCTAAGTGTTCATTTTAGCTAGAGTGAATTACCTAGGGCTAATTTTTGGCTTTATTATTTATGTTGCAGTCTTGCAAAATGGCTATTTTCAGAAAGTAGTGAGGAATCCTATCAGATTACACAACAGATCACAATGCCTTCTCTCAATTTCTTGTTAAAGCTGAATGACTTTTACTTTAGTGGAAATGCGGGAAAGACAGCCAGCACAAGAAGAGGAGGCTGTATGCAATTTTTCTTCACATCCCTAAGCTTAATCTGAAACTGTGTGAGGTCTCTTGTGGTCCAAGACCTGTGCTTCCCTCTAATAGACACTGTAGTGCTAATTGTGCTATTGCTTTGCATGAAGGACAAGTGGTCCCCAGGGACCAAGATGACTCCATCAAAATAATTTCCAGAATTGATCTAAATGGCATTTGATCTAAGTATAATTTTTAGAGGGAGAATACAAAGACATCAGCCCAGAAACCTGGGGACAGACACCATCTTCCGACACGTTTGCATGCCAGCTTGTGTGTCTAGAGTTCTACTGCAATATGAATATGCCAACTACCTCTTCCAAATTGCCTGCCTGTTTCTGTTATCATCATGTTCTTTCTGGAAATCCAGATGCAAAATATCATCAAGTTATATTAAGCCTTTTGCCTTGCCTTCAATTCCTGAGTTCTCAACAGTAGTTTCCTAGGAAAGTGATATTCTCCTTATCTAATTGTTAATTCCTACCATGTATCACAAGGAATTCCTGCAAATTCCCATCAGCCGTGACAAACCTATCTTGTAGACCTATGTAGTGATTTTGATGGCTTTACAGACCTGTTTGTTTTGTTCTGAACTAAATTAATAGCACTGTGATGGCCCCACTCTAGCACTGAACTTCTAAACCTTCCCTAATATACTAATCAGCATGTCAGTAGAATATTCTTTCTGGATAGAGACAAGCCTGGTGAAACGGATTAGACATTCACATGGCATTGTATAATTCAGAGAGCAGGCATGGTGCATATGATTTGCATTAATAGCCTCTTCTGCAGCAGCTTCTCACAGGTCTCTCTCATTAGATCATATGTGGAAGCTTCCAGACTGTCAATCAATTACAGTAATTTCCTTTTCCATATTTATTCCATCATGATCATTGACAGTTACCATTAAGTGACATTAATACAATACAATACCACCTTGCATTTTCCAGTGCTCCTCTTACAGGGTCCCTAATGCACATAAGGCTGAGAGGCTTCATTATAAATGGAAAAGGTGTATGCTCTCCCTAGCTCAGCAAATTGTGGCTCCCTTGTGATAGGGAGGAGGATGGACCACCTTGTGCCACAGTGTCTGGCAAGTCCTCTGGGGTGCTCAGCAGTGGGGTCTGCTGGCTTGTGATGGAGGTGGCTCCTGCCCAATGGTGAACACAGGGTGTCATGAGAGGTTGGCAGACTCAGTCAGGATAGAAGAAAATGTAACTGCAACAGGTCAGTGCAGCTTGTGTGGCAGGTCCAGGTGTCTCAGCACGGACCTTTTAGTATGGCTGCGGTTACAGATGCCTTATCTCATTTGATGCCATTGGGCCTTCCCAGCGAACTGACACGAGCCAAGTTTTCATATGAAGCAGCTAACACCTAGGCATTCTTGCTAGAGAAGCCAGAGCTCTTTTCTTCCTTCCAGTCCTGCCCTTCCTGTCTCACTGACTGCTTAAAACCTCTTGTCCCACCCTAGGTAAGCAAGGTTCAGAATTACCAAATCCCAGTAGCAGTAGCATCCTCTACTGAATAAGCACAGGCCCAGCAGCACCAGAGCAGGACAGTCTTTATATATTTCGAAAATCCCAAACTGTTGGTGTGGTCATGCTGTAGATAATGACCTCGTGGCAGCTGAGGAAGGCTCCTCCTGGATCTACTTCTGCAAAACGTGTTAAAGTACCTATGGTGAAAACTGAGGCTAGTGGTCTCAGCTCTCCTGTTTGAGATCCATCTTCTGGGGGTCACCTTGAAATTACTTTGAAGGGACAAGCAGGGATTACGAAACCTGTTAGCAAATGTTATCTGAGAAATATGGGTGTAAAAAATTACTTCAGCAAATACTGCATAGTGGGTCAACTGGAGCACTGCATGTGATTCTGGCTATTGCTAGCTTTTGTTAGCTGACATTTGCAAAGATGTCTCCTGTGGAGTTAGAAAGGCTTTTACCTACACTGCACAGGTTTTTATAGGTTCCCTTATTCCTTGGATCTCTGATGTCCTACCAAAGTATTTGGGGGCTTAAGTTTAGAAGGTGGTCTTTGGACTGGGTGGGAAAGAAAACCTATCTTTGCAGACCAGGAGAAAAGGAATTGGTTCTGTATCCCCCATGGATTCTGCATCATCCCCCCTCAGTAAGTTTCCCCATACTGTACTAAAAATGCTGCCTGAAGAATGCGTTGAGCTCCTTTTTAATTTTTGCTGCCTTTGTGCTAGGGACTGCTTCTGCCCCTTTTCAGTCTTGAGGTGCTTTTCCCAGCTCGCTGAGCTGACATGATGGGATTCTTTCACCACTCATCAGTAAACACTTCATCAGCAATTCTGCACATGCCCAAGGGTTTTTCCTCTTTTCTTTGCTGAATTTTCTGGTGCTTCTTTCTTCTTCATCTCTCCTGCTAGGATGGACAATTTTCCACTTACCCCCATCTTCCTCTTCTTTGATACGTGTCAGAGACTAAGCAGGATCCGTTGCCACTGTGTCCTCATTCAAGACCCTCCTAAAGCTATTGCTGCCAAATATGCTGGATGTCTTCTTTCTCACAGTGCTCCACTTCTATCCTTGTCATTCATGGGTAACAGTTCAATGATCTTTCCCCTTCTCTGTCCACTGAGCTCATTTAAAATCCAAACAGTTTCTGGCTGTCAGCTCTCCTGTTTGTGACTTCCACTCTGTTTACTTCTCTCTTCAAAATCTTCCCTGTCACCTCTCATCTTCAGAATTGTCAGTGCCTAAGACATTCATTTCATTGCCCCTCTTTTGTTCTCATCCATGGCTTCTTATTCCTGTACACAAGCTTGCAGTTGAGAGGGTCCCTGCAGCTTGTTGTGCTGCCATCCTGTTATTTTAGGTAGGCTTGTTGCTTAAGCTTTCCCCAGGACTGGAGTGGTCGTGGCTTCTGGTATTCACTGCTCAGACTGTCCCTACAAGGTCTGCTCTGTTGCTCTATAATCAATTCTGTAGCTGCATGAATTTCACATAGCGCCTTTCCATGGTTTTAGGGTAAAGAGTTTTGCTCGCAATTATAAACAAGTTTCTCACTAGTTAGGCATGGCCTGAAATCTGAATTTCCCTTATGTTTCAGTTGCGACAACCAGATTTTAGGATTCTGACTTACATAAGCATGTGCTAGGCGTGAACTTTGGATGCACTGCCAGACTTTCCTCAAAGGTCTGAGTGGCAATCGTATCACATCACAGTTCTTGCTTTGGCCCAAGCTGCTTTTCCCCCAAGATAGATAATGTCGTCTACTTGAGTCCTGGTTAAATATTACTTAGGAATCTAGTCAAACGTGAGTGGTTACAGCAAGCAAATGATATACTTGGGAGTTTTGAGCACTTTCTATTAAGTTCTACTGAGTTACATTTGATAACTTGTTGTAGTTAATGGCGTGCATTATTTTCCTAATCATGCAGTTATTTGAGGATTTGGCAGTGTGCATTCAAAATGCAATCAGCATAGTATTTTTTTTTTCTTTACAGAATCATATAGATCATATTGCTTTCTGATGTTTGTTTAAAGAAATGTTTCTGTGAAATGTAGTATTTGTACAAGAATTGTGTACTTGTCTACTCAAGAAATAAGACAGTGTTTTATGTAATTCTGGTCATTTAATGTAGGTATTAATAGGTCAAGCTCAATGTGTTAAAAGTGATTTTGGAATAAAAACAGATGAAACTTCAAATGCTAAACTAAGTCTTGAAGTAATAGCTAGGACTGCTATATATTCTGTGAGTTGAAAAACACTCAAGCTCTGTCCTAAGAATTATTTCTTCCCTTTCAATTCTAATTTTATGATGGATTTTTGTCTATTGTTCACTGAAAAAATTATATTCACTGGAATTACTACATTTCCATTTACACAGGACTGGAATGTATTGCTTTAGTGGAATATGTCTCCACGGAACAGCAATATGAAAGATGTGGAGGACTTACCATGTGGTGGCAATCTGAAGGGAAGAGCCTCAGAAGATATTGCACTCCTCTGTACAGTTTAGGAGACCTTCTTTAAAGTCTGCGGATAAAAAGTGCTAAAATACTCTGTTAAGGCTTGGATGTTGTTGTCGCAATTATCTGCATTTTCCAAGCTTGATCTAATGATGCTGCAGCTAGGGGCAGATTTGTGTTGCTTGACAGAAGAGACACACAGAGAAGCTCCTCAACAGTTAACTGGTGTGCCACCCCATGAAAGCAGAATTATCCTGAAGACCTTTAAATGGCGTGGGGAGTGTGTGCACTGAGTGAAGTCCCATAGGATGACAACAGAGAGTGGGATGTGTGGAGTTGTTGGGTGAGAGCTTTCATGTCCTCTTGGAGCAATTGCGTAATGAGATATATGGGAGGGCTCAGTGATTTGTTAATGACTCGAGTGCTGCTTCAGAACATTTGTGTAAGCTGTGGAACAATGCGTAGTATTTGTGTGTGATTAATGAGAATTTGTCATCTGAAGTACAGTCAGCACAGTGCCTTCGTAGCTGTGTGCCTCAAACTCTCAGAGCCAACCCACGGTGGAATATTAGAGGAATTACTCGGCAGATTGCTTCCATGTTGATTTTGTCAGCTTATTCACCCTGACGCCCATTTGATAAAAGGAAGGGGGTGTGAGGGTTTGTGTTATGCATTTTTGTTGGCATCCAACTTGTGGCTCTTTGAAAGGTCATGGGTACTTGAAGCTGTTTCAGACTGGTCAGACCACGGCTATTAGTCATGGAGCATTATTCACCCAGTCCCTTTCTTTCTTTCCTCTTCCCTGTGCTTTTAGCTGAAGGAGTGATCTTTGGAAAGGAAACAATAGCTGAAGGAAACTTTTTTTTTTTTGCCCGGATGTTAAGTTTTTCCACTGGAATTTAATTGAAATTACTGGCACGTTATTGGCTACAGGATGACCTGACCTCCCCTGTGACAGTTCATCAG
This sequence comes from Cettia cetti, assembly GCA_013401135.1. Taxonomy (NCBI): domain Eukaryota; kingdom Metazoa; phylum Chordata; class Aves; order Passeriformes; family Sylviidae; genus Cettia; species Cettia cetti. Next base: position 14,134 of record VZUI01004997.1, read on the forward strand.
AGCTGAAGTGAAGGAGCTGTATTACTAATTTTGTCTGCTTGTTTCCTGTCAAGTCAAGTGCAGTGGTTTTACTGTGCCCCCTTTCCTTACTAGGGGACTCTCAGTTACTTCTTTGATATCATAGGTTTGTGGCATTTTTGAAAATAAATAACTCTTTCTGAAAAAACCATTTTTTAAAAAATAAGTGAATAGCTGGCATGCTTCCCTGGATGAAGACCCCAACCGATACTTGTTAGTGTGACATATCTACTTTTTGTATACTCCAGCTGGTAGAGGTTTATGCTGTTAGCTATTCATATTGCAGTAGAGTCTAGTGGATCCATCCGCCTTGAGCCTCTGTCTTGGTTCTAAATGGATATTAAAAGGTGTTCCTTGCCCCAAAAGTAAGTCTGTGATAGACAACTGAGTGAAAATGAGAAGTGTCAAAAAAGCCAGGATATTTTTGGAAACTAACTAGTGCATAATTCTTAGTCAATCAGCAGCTGTAATGCTTATATAAGCCATTTGATATTTGAGTGTGAAGACTGGCAAAAAAGAAGAAAGGATGCTTTCTCCAGTGAAAACAAATGGAAACTATTTTATTTTATATACTCTTATGGTCCAAGACGTGGTGGTAGAACTGTGACTTGAATGTTTTTGGACTATGCCTCAAAAAAAAAGAAAGGCATACTTCTGCTCAGATGATGAACAGAAAGACCATTCAGACAATAGACTGGATATAAATTCATGCTAGATCAAGGTTTTATTTAGGTTGGCATATAAATTTTAAATACCCAGAAACTAGAGCTTATTTGATTAATTTCTTAGTGTTTATTTTTATGTGTCCATGAACAGTAACATATAAATCACAGATTATCCAGCAGCAGATAGGTACAGTGACCTGATCTTGACATACAGAATGGCTCCAATAACGTTATGTAATTTTATAAAATAAAGTTTTAAACTGTTTCCAAGGCAGTTCATGTTTTCATGGAGAGTGCTAGTATTGTTGGTTACACAAGTGCAGACCACTTACTTTCTTCATACAGTTTCAGTGTGGTGTTAAAATATCACCTGCTGGAAAATCAGAGTTTTCCCTGGAGGAGTTGGGCTGTGGATGGAGACCAGCATGCCCCAAGTCTTGTCCAAGGGTTGGGTCCTGGCCAGGTGCTGCCTCCACTGTTTATTCCAGCCACCCACAGCAGAGAGGGTCTTGGCTGGGGTTGTAACCCTTAGGGAAATCTGAGGGATGTGAAAAGCTGTTGGCGATGGATCCTAAAGGAGCATTTTTATTCCTTAGGTATTTTCTCTTTTTACTTTTCCTGGTGGTCATGTGTCTTGATGTGCTGGTGAAGTTTTGCAGAAGGGCCTGAGACTTGAACTTTAGTAAAGTTTAAGGTACTCATGTTTCAGGATTTGCATTACTTTGTTTCCCTAAGTGGAGTCTCTACTGATTTCACCATGAAATAAATAATTCTAGTAGTAGAATTGTTGCTGGGATGGATGTTAGACCATAAATGAGCAAGGTTTCTGTCAAGGGAGGGCTGTGTTCTTGCAGGTGAAGGTTATGTCACTGTGCAGATATCCAGGTGTGCTCTGGAGCACTTCTCTGGGCATGGAAGAGACAGAGCAAACTTCTAGGAGGAAGAGGGCAAAGCCCCCTGCAGCTTTAGCTGCCACAATTCCTAGAATCATGGAATCACTTTGATTGGAAAAGACCTCAAAAATCATTAAGTCCAAATGCTAACCCAGCACTGTCCACCACTAAACCATGTCCATAACCACCATATCTACACATCTCTTAAATACCTCCAGGGATGGTAATTCTGGGAAACCTGTTTCAGTGCTTGATAACCCTGTTGGTTAAAAAATCACCCCTAAAAGCCAGTCTAAACTTCCCCTGGAATTCCCATTTTTCTGTTTGGAAAAGTGGTTAAGTGTTGTTTGTCAGACATGGTATTTTGACATGTCTCCCTGCAATTCTCTTCCCACCCCCAAAGCCATATTTCATTCTGTTTTACTAGGTGGTGACCCTGCTGGCAGACAGAGCTCAGACTGTACCTGGCAGGTACTGTGAGGCTGGGGCTGAGTTTGTGGCATTTGAGAACATGGGGTTATCTACTACCCCTAAACACCTCTGTGCTCAGGTGGAGAATTGGGAATGTTGCAGAAGGGTGGTGTGCCCGGGACCCTTGCTGCTACAGGGACCCAGGCAGCAGCCGCTCCTCACCACAGAGTGTAAATCATTCCCTGTGCAGTCAGAGGCTGAGGGCCCCAGGGCTGGGCTCCTCCCCTAAAGCTGCACCTGACCACAGCCTTCCCTGGGCCCATGGCAAATAAATGATACAAAGAGTAACAAAAGACAATTATGGGTGTTTTAAAGCAGCCTTCTGCCTGCCAGAAGGCAACAGCCATTTACTGCTCAGCCTGGCTGTCCTCCCGCACCCAGGGGATGGCTGCTCCATGCCGATCTCTCCTTGTCACCCCCATCATGCAAAGTCTTTTGGCAGATCTCCAGCATCACATGCTCCTCTCCCCCATTCCAGGCCCCTCATGGAGTGTCAAATGAGCTCCTGGCGGCAGGCTTTGTTTGTTTTCCCAAGGAAAAGGCAACTTTCAAGGTGCCTGCGACCTCTCTGCTGGGGAGAGGGACAAAGCCTGGCAGCCCTGACTCCCTCCATGGCTGATCTTTGACAGCCTGAAGTCCTGCACATCCTGTTTTCTTGTTGGAAGCTTTGCCTCATTTAAGGCACAGCCAAAATTGACAGAAGGACTTTGTAGTGTCACCTCCCCATCCTTCTTGTGGTGATTTTGTGCCTGCTTTCTCCATCTCAGTGTATTAGGGACTAATACCTTGTAGGAGCTCATGTCCTTAACTATATTTCTGCCTTCTGTTTCTGGAGGGGTTAGTTGTCCTGGTGCTAGCTGGTCCCTGAGCTACAGGTTTCAGCTCTTTGGTCTTCCCTGTATTTCCTGGTGCTCTGTGCTACCATCTCATGTAGGTGCAGGTCCCAAAATGGCCTTGACACTCGCTGGCTTGGTGGTGAGCAGATGTGCTGGCAGCATGGTGTGCTTGGCTGCAGAGAAGGGGCATGTTCTGGCTTTGTTTTCCTCAGAGTGTCTCTTCCAGATAGTCTCTTATGTGATGTTAATGGCAGCCTAAATATATGGGCAGTGGTACAAGCATCAAGCGGTGGACAATGGGTTTCAGTCCACAGGGAATAGACGAAAAGCAGAAGGACCACGTGAAAAAATGGCAACCTGAAATGCACCAGATCTCGTGCGATTGAAAGGAATTACTTTTTAAAAATCACCTTTGGTTTAGGGAGTTTCCATTCTTCTCTTGGCTACAGATTTGCAGTTGTGTAATGCCTGCTTTGTACATAATCATAAGTACAGGCATAGTTTTGATATTGTCTCCAGAAGTATTAGAACCTCTGAAAGAAAAATTGCCAAAGGGGATTACATAGATAAACCTCTAAAAGACATACAAATCTCATGATGGTTTAGAGCAAAATCCTCTACAACTATGTATGTTTCAGCAAAGACTACTAAGAAATTTGATAGGAAAACCAAATTATCCAAAAGCAAGGAAAGGGAGATAGTGGAAGCTACATTTGCTGATTGCCTCCTCACCGCACCATAAGACTTGCTTGCTTCTTTGCCTCCTACAAGGTTTCGAGACCCAATGGCATCTATAAATCTGCTGTTTGCTTCTTATCTAGATATCTACATTTTTTGCTTCTCTTAAACTTGTGATAGAGAATCATCATTCTGTCTACTGGCAGGACCATACAGCCAGGTGTTATCTGAACTTTGGATGCAGATACCTGCCAAGCACCTGAGTCCTGATTTGCAGCAACTTGCATTGCACCTCTACAGAGACTCTTCCCACAGTGCCAAATTGGAAAGGATGGATTTGGGGATGGAAATTCAAATGAACTGTTTCAAAGGGTGTGCCAAGGTCCTTTCACTCAGAGCTGTAGAAGAGAGAAATGTAACTTATAAGAGATGAAGGGCAAAGCAGACCTCAGTTTAGCTTACCTTTACTCTCTCAGCACGTTAATAATTAGTGGGTCCTGGCACAAAATTTTCCCTGACTTGTGGATACTAGCCACAAAATACTCACAGATGTAGCAAGCAGCTGCATTGTGATGCTGTTCTTAGAAAATGATGTAATGCTGCAATAATCACTTATGAATGATTCATTACTGATTTATGAATTGAGAATATTTGCAAATTATGGGTAAACTTAGCTAGCTCAAATGAGATTCACGTCAGCTTGGTCAGGTGGTAATTCTGAGACTGTTGGCTGGTGGTCAGGTTAGGGTTTTTGCTCCATTGGCATGGTCTTTTTCAGTGGCTTTTCAGAAACAGTTCTATTTTGGTGGGTTGTCATGGAGGGAATAGGGAAGGAAAGGTAAAAGGTTGATAGCTCTGGTGTATTGTGCTGGCAATATTTGGAGCTGTTGGGGGAAGAGCCAACTTGATTCCAGGAATCCCTTGTTTCAAACACATTTGAACTGTTGGGGCTTTTAAAGAATGAGGGAGTACATAAAGAGATAAAATATGTGGGATCCCGAAAACCAGGGTACTACTTCTGGAAAGAGTCCTTTCTTCTCTTCATTAGTATTTGCTGTGTGGTCAAAGATTCCTCCTCTGTCCCCCATTTCCCCAGGCTTCAGTTAATTTCCTCATGCATCTGGAAGGCAATGGGCAGCTCGGAGCAGGAAGCTGGTAGGATCCAGTTTTAAATTCATGCTTTCAATGAGGAGCTGTTAGGAGATGGACATGTAATTAAACTAATAACATATCTAACATTTACGTTGCACCTTTTCTTAATCCTCAAAGACCTCAGCTGACTTTGAGATGGAGCACAACACACTGATTGTGCATAATAATGTCACAGAATGGTTTGAGAGGAGGGGAGGAATATCTGACCCATGGAAACTGCAAGAGAACATAGTAAGAGTACAGTTATTTCAATGAGATAGAATAAAGCTTCAGAAAGGCAGAACTGCCTATTGACAGGGTGTCTGAAGAGATGACAACCTCTATACTAGACCTGGTCTTTGTAATTGCAGGAAGGTTTTTTCTGTATAGGCCCAAACTGAATCTCTTTAACCTCAGTTTAGCAGATGTGCCTTCTGGGTGTGTTTATTAAAAAAAATAAAAAAAAAATTACTTTTTCTTTCTATTTTTGACTAGTCTTGTTTGTTTTTAATGAGATGGTTGGGTCCTGAATTATTTTGAGTCTGGGTCACTCTGGTATATTTTGAGAATGACCTTTTGACAAGGAGTCTGTGGAAAAAGTAGAAAATGTCCAGACTCGTGCCAGGTTAAAGCAGTCTTATAGTGCGTGCAGAAAACTGACTGTGATCTACAGGGGTACAGGGAAGCCAACTGATTATGAAGACCAGCTAAAACATAAACTGCAGATGGAAGATAACTTCTTTCCCAGAACATCCCTGGTAAAGGCTTTCTGGAAATTACCAGTGGGTGCACAGACATGTGCCTTCGTGTAGGATCAGACTGGTTTCCGTGACTGGGTACAGATCCAAGTTTTGAGAAGTGGGGTGTTGCACCCTGGGAGCCCCTTTGATGATTGGTTTATTACAGAATACTCTGTAGTCTGGGAGGATCAGCTCAAATCAAGAACAAACCATCCTGAAGGAGCTGGCTTTTCTGCATCTGGAATCATGCCATGATCATTTACTATGAGAGAATCAGCCCTATAGTCATGGAGGGAATTTCTTCAAGATCTCTTGTTCCCAGCATAGCTATTGTACTCAGTTGATGGCCATTAAACCAGAGGCTTATTTCATTTTTATAAGAATTTCCTTGCTTGAAAAAAACAAAAGTTATGAGCCGAGTGCCCTATATTTGCTACTCCCTAAGTGGAATACCGAGATGAAGGAGGGAATTTTGATGATAGCCAACTGCTGATTGAGTGAATTGCTTTTTGCAGCATGGAAAAAAAAGTGTGAGAACACAGTGAGCTATTATTTTACAATTATCCTATTTTTGCCACTGTGGGCCTCTTCAGGGATCGGACTCTGGGTAAAATACCATTTTTCTGTTCCTGTAGCTGTGGGATATAAATGTACGCCCTCCCTCATTCTGTTCCAAAATGTGTCTTTTCCCTTACAGCCAGTCAGGAGGAGTGTGGTAATCTCTGGTATTGCTTGCACCTTTGTTATATTTTGGGGAGAAATATCACACTTTTTTTACCTCCTCAGTAGGAGACACTATGCTCTTTATTACTTTGTCTAAACTGACTCTCAGATTTATGGATGACAATTCCTCTTTGGCCTTTGAGAGTACATGGTTTTCCACCAACCCTTGCTAGACCTATTTTGCCAACAAAATGTAGCAGAGTCTTAGTGTTACCTCCCATTGAGCAGCAGTCTGCTAGTGTTCTGGACTAACTCTTTGTAAGAAGGGAAGAAGAGATGGTGCTTTGTGATGTGATGCCCTTGTTTTTAAAAGAAGCCAGAACTCAATTTCTAGAAGTTAGGCTTTAAAGCAGATAGTAAAGCTGAGCCATCACATAGGTCAAGATTAAGGGGCCTGTGCTCAAAAGTGTTAGAGAGTTTGTCATCAGGGAAAAAAAGTTAAATTATATGTCTAAGAATTCAGATAATACATCAAAATAAATTTTCTTGCTCTGCTTTTTTGTCTGTGTTTGAAATCAGAAATACCAAAATACCACAGGGGAGTCTGCTCTCATGTTAATTTCTTGCCAAGCCAGGCTTGAAAATACTCAAAATTTCATGAGAAAGGGCTTTCCCTAGGGGCTTCAGTCCATTTGTGCAGACTTGGGTGGTGCTCAGATGGTTCAAATTGTCTAGATAAGGATCAAATTTCAGATGTTTGACTGTCTCCCAAATCTGAACATGTTTGAAGGGTGGATCCTCCATTTGTGGTCTTCCTAAAACTGCATACCAAGCGTTTATCAACACTGTTATATACATAAACCCCAGTGCTTCTTGTAGGAGAGACAACCAAAAGCAAATTGAGCCCTTAAGAGAGTGGGAGAGGACCTTTTGGGGCCCTGAGGATATGCAGCCATCATGGCTGTAGCCGCTACACTGATTCTTCAACTCGTGCTTGGCTGGTGGCACGTTTGCTTTCAGCTGGGCTGAAACGGATCTGGAAGCATATGCAATGACTGCTACTTCATGGAGAATTTGAGTCAGGCCAGCACCCATCTGTTGTGGGAACAAATGAAAAGCAAGTACAAAATCTTTTCTCAGTTTGTGTCACGCTCTGTGGTATTTTCTGCCTCCGACTGATCCTGAGAACACGTGCTTTGCTTCTTTTCTCTAAACACTTCCTTTTTCCAGGTACTGAAATGCTCTTCTATTCCTCCTCTTCCTTCACTGAAACAATTCACAAAGCCTAAAATCAGGAAAGAAAACAAAGAGTTGTAGTGGTTGGCAGGAAATGGAAGCAGCACCATAATGTTTCTAGATGTGTCAAGCATATGTTGTGTTGTGCTGGCACAGAAATGTGCAAATGCAATGCTCAGTTTCTGAGTCTTTCAGATTTTCGGAAATACTCAAAGTAGAAATGAATGGTTCTGTGATTTGTGAACCTGAGTTCTCTGTTAGGACCTGATTCTTCTAGAAGATTTCCATGCAAGCTTCACCAGAAGAAGTCTTCCATGTCTGCTCTCTGGCATAAAGTTCAAAGTTGCTGTAAATACATTCTCTACAATCTCCTGCCAGTCCACTTGCATTTTTAGAGTACATCATGGAGGGGAAACAGGTTGGTCTCCTTTAAATCAGGACTTATCAGGACATTCAGAGTGCCAGCAACAAAGAATGTGAGGATCTTCCCACGAGTTCATCTGCTACTTTCAGGTGTTTTATGGCTTTAATGACTGTTCACCTTTTGGCAAACAATCAGGTATTGATATTCCTTCCAAGCTGGTGTGATATTTCCACTGTGTCTGCCAGCTGCAGGAATGTCCCTGTCTTTTACAGAAACTTGCTCACCACAGTGGTGGTACCAAACATGTCAACATCAGAAGAGATTTAGCCAATGAAGTAAGGCTAATCATCTTTGCCATGTGTAGTCAGTCATCTGAATTCAAGGTTCAACTTCTATCCCTTGTTTCCAAAATCTCGGTCATAAAGCCCATCAGTTTCTTGAAGTGGAAGCTTGATAAAGTTGCATCAAGCATAAGAACCAAATTGAAGCTTTCCAGCATACACTGCCTCTCTTGCAGACATTTAGCTCATTGATCTGACTTACTGGACAAACCAGAGAGCAAATCCCCTGAGAGTGAACTCCTTCACTCTCAGGATCACACTTCTGTTGCAATTTGCCTTCTTTGCACTTTAATTTTGCTTTTGATAATGCACTATGATTTGAGGGTAACACTTCAATCAAAAGATAAAGCAAGTGCTTGCCTAGGTTTTTTTTAACGTCAGTAGAACTTAAGCATATGTTTTGCCAGCTAGGGAAAGAATGAAACATATTTGATTGAGATTTTTTTAGTAAGAATTTAAGGGGGGAAAAAAAAAACCTCAAAAAATTTTATTTTTCCATGCTTCTGATTATTGTCAATATTCACACATGCATTAGAAATAAACAACTGAGCAGTCATGATTTTCTTTTGGTTGTTGTTTTAAAGATACTGCTAGCACTTCTGTTTATCCTTCTTAGTGGAAGATAAAATATTTAAATTTGAAGTAATTTTATAAAGCAGCTTCATCAGAGCTTATTTGTTTATTACAGTGTTCATGATTGTTGTGTAAATAAGATGAGGAAGCTATTTTTGGCTTCTGCCTGCTTGTCCTCAGAAGGAGTCATAAGATGTGTATACCAAGATGGTGACTGAGTGCAGCTGGAGCACCTGATAAGTCTCATTTGATGTGAGCTGTTTGGGGGGGAGTAATTATCAGGAAGGGGGTCAAAGATGAGGCCTCTCACAGTGACGGGCCGAAGAGTGCTCAGCTGATTGCAGCAGCCAGCTCTGCCATAGTGATGAAAACTGCCTCATTCTTTCACTGGCATGGATCACTGAGGTGCTCCGCTGGCAGCCTTTCCATGGCTTCTGCTTGTGCTTTTTCCCCTTCCTTTATTCTTCTATTGCCTAGAAAGGAGAGGGTGCTCTGAGGTAGGGTCTTCGCTCTTAGTCAAGACACATAGGACATATATGTGTGTGTGTATATATATATATATATGTGTGTGTATATATATATTTTTTTTTTAACCCCAAGGTCAGTGGTGCATATGACCAGTCCTGTGATACAGGGACAACAAAGCTCTCTAGTTTTACCCTGAGGTCAGTGCTGCTTCACTGCAGCTGACCTAAATGAACTGATTGCCCTGAAAACAAAGCAAAAAATGGTCCTGTGGTTCTGGAGTAATACAGTCAGGTGGGAGCCCTCTGCTAGGGCCAATGTGAATGCTGGTGAAGGCCTCACTTTGCTTTTCTGCTTTCCATGTTCAGATCAGGTTAACTACAAGTGCATTGCTTATCTGAGAGAAAAAAATGCATACACCTGTTTTCTACCAATGAAGGAAATACCTAGCTGGAAGCAGGTGAGCTGCAGTAGAAGAGTTGCTAGAGAGAGGGTGCAGTTACAAGTAAGTTTGAGATGGGCTTGCTCTCTACTTCGTTTAGGTCATCAATTATTTAAATTCCTAAAAAGAAAACAGAATGGAAGAAAAATTACTTTGGAGGGTTATATTCCACTTGTATTGGTCTTGAGTGAAACATCTCCATGACAATTTGGTTAGCTGTAGTTCTTAACTTTTTGCTCCAAGCGGAATGTTATTACAGCTTTTTAGGTCCCTCAGAGTGGCTGTGAAGTTGTATTGTTTGCTGAAGGTGTGCTAGCAGCAGGGGAGGCTGGAAAGGAGGGATGGACCAGCATTGGTGCTTGTAAGCAAAGTCAGCTGTGGATATGGTACTGATTTTGTTGAACTAGAGCTTTCAATCCGGAGCAGTGGAGATGTGTGATGTCCTGTGGTTCTGGGGTAACAAACATAACCAGGTGGGAGCTGTCTGCTAGAGACACTGCTGTATGCACGTTGCTGAAGGCTTTGACTTTCATCTTTCATTTTGTGCAGTCAATGTTGGGTGCCTGTTCCAGCTGAAGCTTGAAATCAATGCTCCAGGTTTATTTTCCTGCCTCCAAGGATGTGGGCAGACTATTTTATTAATGATATGAATGTTGCATGTGCATGGCTGACTAATGTAGGCAATAGAAGTCCAAAAGAAAGAGAGTGTATTGCTTCTTCTTACTGCCCAAACACTTTCTTTTTGGTGCTTGAAACACTCCAGAATAGATAAGGGAGCACAGCCCTTCTGTGTAAGAGAAGGTTTACATGAGCACAGAGCTGTGGATAAGACAGGCCTTTCCTGTAAAGGCAGAAGGTCTGCTGCTGAGAGAAACAAGTGAGCAGTAGGGAAATATTTTTGTGTTGATCTGGGAAGATATTAAGCTTGCAATAGTAGAGACATATCTAATTCTCCTTCTGTTTGTGTTTTTTTTTTTTTTTGTTTACTCTTTTCAGTGATAGTAGAAATACTTAAAAGGAAGGGAAAGCATCAATTATTTTCACTTTATTACCTTTAATATTATTTTATCCTTATCTTTCCTGTCTCCACTTAAGGCAGTTAACTTTCTAATAATAAGTCATTTTTTTAGATCACATAGGGGCCACAGTATGTATTTTTGTTTCATTTTCCCTGCACTCATGGGAGCAAATAGCTGCAAATATCCACAAACATTCATGTTTAAATTTTATTTTGAAGATGAAGCACTGTCGTCAAAGTAAATTAAATATTAAAAAATCCTATTTTTTTTCAGTATTTAAAAAGTACAGAAAATTCAAGGCCTCTGTACCTGAAGTGCTCTTCTGATTGCTGTCTTGTCAGTATTGGCATCATGATATTTTTCCTAAGGTGATTCAGGAACTTGGTGAGCCAGGGTTCCTCCTCCAAGGGAGGAGACCAGACACTGAAGTCTGTTTTCAGGCACAAACACCCAGTCAACCAGGTGGGTTAGTCAAATACATAAATAAGTGTTGGGGTGGAGAAAAGAAGAAAAACAGACTTCTGTTTTGACTCCAGTGGTAGTGATGGACGTATCATTGTAAGCTTCCAGTTAACTTGGCTGTAGATTTGCCAGAGTTTCCCAGCTCACCTGTTGAAGGAAGGTAATGATAACAATGGGAAAGGCAGATCATGGAAAATATTGTAATAGGTGTATTCATCCAATCCTTAAGTTTTTATTTCCCACCTTAAGTACCTGAATTGAAGGATAAGAGAAATTAAAAGTCTTAAATGATCTGTGAACAAAGTATGGTTGGTGGGGATCAAAGGGGAAATGTAATTGTGGCAAAACTATAGATACAAAACCTTTCAAGTGAAATGCTAAATACAGCTATGTTCTTGTGATCCCTTGTTCATGACAGTATGGCAATCATAACTTTTTTCCTGAGGAAAAAGACCTTGCATAAAGAATTTGTTGGTTGGATGGGTGGAGGGAAAGAAAAACAAGCTTTCGGGATGTGGGGATGTGTTCAGTGCCTCTGTCTTATCAGTCTTCCCCTGTAACAGTGGAAATAAGTCAGCTCAGGGCCTTTGACTTGTGATGGGGTGTAAGAGCAAATTTATTACTGAGGGATGCTATTTCATCCTGGATTTTTCTTCCTGTGGCCCAGCTATCCTCATGACAGTAGTCTATATTTTGAGATTGTCCCAGATAATCTACCACATCTCTTTGCCCTCTGCATGTAGATATCTCTTCCTTTTCAAAACTTTTGGAGACATGAAGGAAAGAGCTGTTTTCTAGACCAATTAATACCAATTTATTTAAAAGTTAGCTTGATAGAGCTCCTAGGTGCTTTGCTCCCATCTTTAAGTTGAAGGAATGTTTCAGGAAAGCTTTTGCAGCTCTGATACCTGAAAGACGCTTTGTTTTTCAAGTACCCCCTTTATTGAGTTCTGAATGGGATGCCCTTCTGTGGCACACAACTGGACTAATGTTCTGATCCTTATTCAAACTCAGATTTTTTTCTTTCCCAGAGTTTTTTCCGCATGGCGACCTAGTATTGGGTAGCTGGCTACATCTGAGGCTGCTTATGCCACTAAAGTCAGCAGGTAAGAGCTCTGTTTTAGGAAATCCTTGGTATGGACTCCAATTTGTTTCCTTTTTAATATGAAAATTATATCTGCTGAAGAGCCCTTACTCTCTCCTTGCCTGCTCTGCTGTAACCCCCATGCCATGAAGAGCTCACTCTGAGGAGGAATAAATCCTCCACTCTGCCCTATTCAAACCTAAGGTCTGCCTTTGTGCCACAGCTTTCAGATTCCAAAGGCATTTTTGGTTAGCAGCTCTGCTGGATGCACAAAGGGTCAGTGCACTAATAGGATACAGCACTGGGAAAGGACTGGGCTTTAAGAGATTCTTTGGAGATTTGATGCCCTGTGTGAAAGAGGTCAGCAATACTGCAGCAACATTTTTAATTTACTTGTGGAAAAAAAGGAAAAGGGCATCATAAAAAGGGGGAAGGACACTGGAAATAAGGGACTCTCTAAATCCTCCTGTCCTGGTGATCCTTACCCCAAATCCATCCATTGCTGATAAACCTAACCAATGCCTTTATAGGTCTTAACAACATGGAATAAATGTCCTCCTGCCTTTCCCCACCCCCTACCAATGCACTGCAGCTCCTTATTGTGTACACAAACTTTAGAGATGCTGGGGGATGGTGGTATCCTCTTTACAAGGGACAGTGGTCTGCAGCTGCTCAAGGGCTTTCTCTCTCATGTTGATGCTCTGCATGGCAGAAAAAAAGCCCTTTGCAGAGAGTGATAACAGCAACTTTTTGGTGATGGTTTATGCTGTCCTAAAGACAAAGAAGTTGACAGGTACATACGGAGACTGCGCAGCCCCCAAACTTCATGCAGGATTTTGGGAAATCCTCTCTTCTCAAGTTGTGCTCTCACACAGAGTGTTCAGCTCTGTGAGAGTGTTGCTGATGCCTGGGAATCAGAGTACTCCTGATCATCTGTGTTAGGGTGAATGACATTGGAGCTGTGGGAAACTAAAAGGAGCTATTTTGACTCTGGCTTTGTCAGTGTGTGTATGACTGAAAGCTGTGAGGCACTGGAATCTGTATCCAAACATAACTTGCACATCTGCAAGAGATATCAACAGTGCTTACATGGCTTCGTACAAGAAACATGTTTGAAATGTTATTCCCCATTTTCCTTCTTCGCAGCATATCAAAATGCAAAGGGCAATATGGAACATCATGCTTTAATGGTGGGGAAAGGCATTGGGAGGAATCTATCTCAGAGCGGATGCTTTGATTTATTTATTAATTTATTACAAGAGAATTATTTTTCATTAAGAAGTATCTTTTTGGAGTTATATGTAGTGTTGACTCCACTCCAGAACCACCTCCTTCTGGAACCACAACTGAAGTATTGACCAGATAACTTCTATCCTAACATCCACACTGCTCCTGTAGTTGCAGAGTGGGCTGCTGCAGGGAGCAGAGTTTGCTGCTGCAGGTGGCAAGCTAGGTGGGCGCTGAAATGGATAACCCCCAGCACCGGTGAAGGAGAAAGGGGGAATGCATGAGTGGGATGAGTACCAGCATGCCACAAACTTGTCTTGGACTGACTCAGGTCTCCATGGACCTGCAGACTCAGTCCCATCATTGCATTGCATTTTAGGAATGCTGCACACCATTGCAGGGCAGGTGGAATGGACTAGATGTTTCAACTAGAGTTGAAATAAAAGGCAACCAAAGCAAATGATAATGAAGCATTGGGAAGGACACGAGACTGATTTGTCTCTGGACTTGTGAAAATACAGTTTATAAATACAATGCCTTCATGAGCACTGCCCTTCCAACAACAGTGCTGTGATTTTTCTGAGTGAGGATGTTGAAAAGCTGGCTCTTTTCGCTTTGGAAGCCTTGATAACTTAGATGCAAAATCAGAGGTAAATGCATTAATTTGTCTCCTGCCCCATTTTCTTCCATCCTTGATGTGCCTAGAAATACCATCCCAAATTTATTTACTGGCAGTCTCCTATGGTCATGATAAGAGTCTTTCAAAATTGAGAATGGCTGTGCTGCTTCGAAGATTTCCAAGTTCTCAGCCCCTCTGGTAATATAGCTATGATGTTAAGCAAAATTGTATTGTTGTTACAGCAGTATTAGAATTGAAAAAGAGTGAAGGACTTTTCCTGTCCACGTGCTCCCATCTCTAAGACATGCCCTGCAGTTAACATAAATTATTTTATTCTGTTCATATTCTCCGAACCATGCACTTTGCTCTGGTCTGCATCCATTGCCTTGTATGAATTTTTGCTCTCTGGCCTACAGCAATAACTCCCTTGTTCATTGCCACAAAATCTCAGTTTCTGTTGTACTTGATAGAGATTCCACCCTGCATTTCACCCACATTCAACAAAAAGTAACAGGCATTGTGTTGCCTGCTCGCCAACAAAACCATGCATGCTTGGCACACTGTCAGCTTAGCAAGCTCAGCTTCCATCCAGTATTGAGGGTATTGAGCTGGTACCTTCTTTTTTGATGTAAGATGCAAATTTGGTTCAAGGAAGACTGGAGTTGGGCATACACTGCAGTAACTGCACTGGGAACAGACCAGTTAGAAATCAGCTCAGCAAAAACAGGACTGTAAAAAGCATCTGACTTGGAGGAGAGCAGAAATGAAGCCTTTTGTGAACAAGGGCTCTTTAAACCTCCACAAAGACGGCTACAGCTGGAAAATCATATGTTTCTCTTACGATAAACTGTCTTGTGCAAGTGTTTTCAGGCACTTTGAGCTCTCCTTCTGTGGGCTTGGAATATACCCATGAGCTCTGCTTGGCTCATTTGGTTTGGCTTTGCTTTGAAGCTTAGGCCCTTTGTGGATGAGTTTAGACTGTCTGCCATGGGGTTCAGATTCTTGAAGGCAGTGAAGTGCTGGGTGCATGGCCTATTTGCTGGTGGTGCTAAAATGAGCTGTGACTCATACTAATCATGCAGACTTTCTTAATCCATCCCTTCCCAGTCTTTCTTGTGTGTTCTGCTGAGCTGTGAGTTAACAGTAATGACATTTTAAGTTCTAGCATGTGAGTGAATCATCTTGAGATGAGGACAGCAGTTCACAGCTTGTGGAGGTTTGGTTTCTGAGTGTGTTCCAGACACAGCTGGATGTGCTGATATGTGCCATACTGACACTGGGCACCAGAACCAAAAATTTGTGGGATTTCTGGTGCCACAGGGCTCAGCACTACCATGGTTTCACCTCCTTAAATCACATGCCTCCCTCATTTCTCCTGGATGCTGGGAAGGTGCTGTCCTTGTTCTGGTGGTGAAGAACTGGGAGGGCTAATGGCTGGCTGATCTCCCTGCTGGGAGCAGGTGGCCCAGTCAAAACTGGGCCAGCAGGGAGGCTGCTGATCTTGGAAGAGTGAGTTGGCTGGTAGCGTATTTTACCCTTGTGGGACGTCAGTCCCAGTGATACCTCCTGTTGTTGCTCTGCAGTGAGGAGAAGTCCTATGGAGACAGGTTATGCCTCACTGCCAGGTGACATCCCAGGGGGATCTTTCAGGGGAAGAGTTTCTTCATGCAGCAGTTATCTTTATTCGCTGTATAATATCTTTGCCTTTTTCTGACAATGGCAATCCCCTCTTCTGGGGAGCCCTAGTGGAAAGAGATTGCTGGATTTTTATTCTTTTTCAGTTTTTCAGTGTTGAGGAAGGCAGTGGAAGATGTCCTGGAGAAAACTACTAGATGTAAGGTATTCCTTGTGTTTTATGGTTGGTTGGGTGGGGTTTTTTTAGTTGGTTTTTTTTGGTTCTTTTTTTTGTTTGTTTGTTTGTTTGTTTTTGTTTATTTGTTTGGTTTTTTTGGTTGGTTGGTTGGGTTCTTTTTTGTGTGTGGGGTTTTTTTTTTGTGGGTTGTTTTTGTTTTTTTTGGTTTTTTTTTTTTTTTTTTACTTGTTAAGGATCCAATAGTTGAGAGAGATGGCCAGTGCCAGCAATATTTTTCCATTATAACGCTGTCACAATTAAAACTGACAGCCAATTCTGTAAAGCTATCCACACAGGGAGAAGGGCACGGATGGTATCTCTCAGTTGTAGATACAGATCCTTGGGGCCTTTGGACAACTTTGGTCACTCTATCCCATCCTGTAGTCGAAATAGGGGTGTGGGATCTTCACTGTGTGCCTCAGGTCAAATGTGCTGCCTGGGCCCATGCCAGTGGGGTGATATACAGCCACTCCTCTCAAGTTGTATTTCTTGGGAAGCAGCAGGACTGAAATTTGTGGAGAAGCTCTACATGTTTAGAGGGGGAAAGGGGAAAAAAATTCCCACCCAAATGAACTGATAGTTAAGGTTTGTTCTCTAAATATCTTGTGTTTATGCTAGAACTGTTACCACAAAGCAAGCAACATGTTTTGTCTACAGACTGACCCATGCACCAAGTTTAGTATTAGCTGCCTTTCATTCCTTTTAGATAATCTCTTACTGCTATTAATAGAAATTTATGCAAGCTTCCTGGTGTCCAAAATTGCCTGGACATAACAAGAGGTTTTGCCTTTGTGTGTGAAGCTTTTTGGCTGTGTATTTTTGGCCATTGGAAACAGCAGAGCAGGGTCCCTTGCAGAGGTCGAAGGCTTGTTCTGTTGGATGGAGCTGCTGGAAAACTCCAAAGGGAGAGCCCTCTCCTTTCAAATCTTCCTGAAACAGGGCACTGATGAGCTCTTTGCTGTCCCCAAACTTTGCCTGATCCCCCAGCTTGCTCCAAATTGCAGCCTCATCAGCCTGCCAGCTTTGTAGCTGCCCTTGCCCCACTCCTGGCTATATGACCTTGGGTAGCTGAAGCATTTCTAACCATCGTATTTCTCGACTTGGCCCGTATGAACACAGCTGGCTGAGAGGGTGATTGCCAGTGAATCTGCTCTGCCAGATATGAGGCAGGGTAAATTTTGATAGGAAGGTAGTGACAAGCTTGGGGAGAACCTGGGGAGAGGGGGTTAATCACAAATTACTTTTTAGCCTGCATCAGCTGCAGCCAGCACAGCATGTCAAACTGCAGCCAGAGCAGGTTGGCAGCGCTTACTAACTCCGCTAGTGAGGCTGACCACTAAAAGAGCTTTTAAAGTCAGATTTTTGGCAAGCGTTTAGACCACTGTGTTCCTGATGGAGCTCTTTAATGTCTCCTAAAAAAGTATCCAGCGTTATCAGAAAGAGCCCTGTTCTCTAGAACTGGGCCAGGACCCATGAATGAAACAAAGCTGACAGCACTGAACTGCAACAGCTTAGTGGGGAGGAGGGAGGAAACACAAACAAAGCGGAACTTCAAAAAATAGAATATATTTCTCTGTTTTGAAGTCGCACATCACAGAAGTGATGTTTCCTGCCTACCTCAACGTACTTCTGCTAACATGTTCTATGCAGAAACCTTCAAAAGGAAAGCATGTTTTTTCTGATGAAATTGTACACCAGGGTTGTCTTTTTATTTCTGAAACATTCATGAACTCAAGAGGGATGAGTCCCTTGGTATTTTTCATTCCTGGGATTTACATTTGTTGATATATGGAACGAATAAACACAAGAAGATCCAAATGGTAAAATACAGAGGGGAACCTGTGTGTCATGGTCCCAAGCCTCTAGGATAATCTCAGTAATAGTTTTATATGACAGAGCTGTATTATAGAGGGCAAACGGATTTTTCAGCATTTTCCCTTATTTGACAAGTCTAGTCCATTGCATATGGTACATGTGTGGTGCCCACTGACAAACTGAGAAGCTGTTTTGATGACCTGTTGTGCAGAGGAAAATGGGAATTCTCAGCATGGCTGTGTGCAGCCTGTCTGCAGGGAAATGGCATAAAAGGGGCTGGAATAAATCAGTTCCAGTGCAAGCTCACTTGGGATAACTAACAGGGAAGCAGTTGAATGCCACTGCATGTTTTCATGGGTGCAGAAACCTGTAAAAGTTGAGCACAGTTAGCATGTGAAGCAGCAATATAACCTCCCTTGGTGCAGAGGAAACTGTGAGAAATAAGGAGATAAGAGAAAACACTAGCCAGTGGGGTAAAAAAAGTCTGTGTGTGTCTTCCATCTTTTGGTGTTAGCACAGAGCATTTACTGACAGTCCATCACTGGAGTTTAAATAGGATTTAAGTGCTGCTTGATTGCTTGAGTGAAAACATTTAGCCTTTTTTTTTTTTTTTTTTGGCAGCTACAAAAAACCTTGAAGCCAAGAACCTTAAAGGATTGCTCAGTATTGAAGCAATTTGTGCATGTGAGTGTTTGCCCCGTCCCACCTCCTATGGTCTGTTTATGTGAAATACTGGCAGAAAAGAGTAAATAGAGAGAAATATATATATTCTTTTATTATTTCTTGGCAGGCTAGAGCAGTATAGAGCATTTTTTAGGTGAATTTAGATGAGCATGTAAATATAAACAATATCTCAAAAATTTGGGAAGTCCAGTTTAGATTTTTTTAAGAGCACTTCTCTTGTGCCTTTGTCTCTCTCATTGCTTACATCCATTCTAAAGCCTATTTTCCCTTTTTTATTTAAGTCCTATGTTCCGGAAATTTGTGCCTTCATTTTGATGCCATTACCTGCCACTTTTTCCATTTTAGCAATTTTTATAATCACATTACCTTTCTCAATATATTATCTAGGCCAAGATATGACTTTCTTATGGACTCAGAGTAAAATTGCCAGAGTGCAAAAATTGCCAATTGTGAAAAGTGCTCAAACAGCAGTGATTACTTGCTGTGCTCAAGGTGAAAAGTTTGTTTTTGTTTAAAGCCCTTTGTGCAGAGTTTTATTACAGATATGAGAGTGATGGCTGTATGTCTCTACAAAGAATGAGGGAAGGTCAGTGACCTACAAGCCAGGAAAAAACTCTATCAAGGAGAAGAGCAGCAAAGAACATCTAATTGCGATTACATCCTAAATACCCCTCCACTTTGCTGCTGTGATAAACCCCTCTGATTTCAACAGGCTTTTTGGTCATCTTTGACTCTCAGGCATTATTATCATAAAATAATTAATGAGTTGTCCCAGATTCAGAAAATGGGCTTAGTAGGACTTCCAAAGTGTTCTTTTTCTCCCTCCCAGCATGAATCATAGTCCCTGTAGGCTGGGGGGCAGCTTGCCTGAAGCAAGGCATGGTGCTACCTGTGAGAAATAGCATTTTCCAGTACAGGGAGGATGGAATCTGCTGTGGGAAGATACTTGTGGCCAGTGCCTGTGCAGGGCAGTGCCACAAACTCTCCTGCATGAAAAGCTCAGAGCTGTGCTCCTCCATCTGACTTGAAGCACCACCATGACCTGTGCAAGGCCATGTACTGACCTGAGAGAATAGGATGTGTCTGCCCCAAAGATAGGATGACAGAGCTGGAGAAGGCCAGGAGCTGCTTCCAAGTAGTGATGCCCCAGGCCCTGCTAGCCCTGCATGGGGCAGAGTGATGAGCCAAGGGCAGCACCACATTCATGCTGGTGGAGCAGGATGCAACATTGCCCTTCAGGCACTGTGGCAGGGAGGAACTTTAATTTGGTCCCTTTCCATCAGGCAAAAAGTTTTATGTATATTACAGATGGGCTAATTTTCAGTATACAGTATTTAGGGAGTTTAGTCCAGGCCCAATAGTAGTGAGTGCTTGTGGTGGACCTCATGAAGTTCTCTTGGAGTTTCAGTATTTCTACTGACTTCTGTGTAAAAGATGATTAGGAAATAGAGGTGGCTAAAAAATATCAATAATTAAACTTTCCCTTCTTGAGCCCCAGTAAAATCATAAAACTGAAGGTTTGACTTGAAATTCCCTGCTCTGATCTTTGCTATTTTTCTGATGTGCAGACATCTTCCATCTAAAAATAGTAAATCTCATCATGTGGGAGGTGTAGTTAAACAGTGTTCTTTAGAATATAAATATTATTGTTACTTAAGCTAACCCTGCTGCAGAGAAGTTCACAAACTTATGCTAGATGGCTGCCTGCTGTTGGTAGAAAGTGTCAGATGCTTTCAAACGGGGTCTTTCTGGGAACATTCCTGCAATGGGACATGGCTGTGGGTTTTTGTGGGAGGCTGTATGACACCTTGATGCCTGTGAATTACAGGGGCCTTCAAGAACTCTTCACCTTACAGGCTCAAGCCATTACAATATTGAGTTAATAATTAGGTTTTAAATACCACTGTAACTTTCATTTGTGATAGAGATAATTTGCAATCATATGCTGCTTTGGATAGGATGGAGCTTAAATTGAATCTAAAATGAGGAACATCACTCAAAACAGACTGAAGGAGCTAATTATTTTAATAAAAATACAGCTGTGCTTGCCATTTTAATAACCTTAACAGATCAAGGCATATATGCATGGGGAGGCCTTTAACTAGAACTTGTATTACCATGAGACTGTAGCCTTTGATGTGTTATTTCTAGTTTATCAAATGCCTTAGTACTGCTGCTCAGTTTATTTAATGCCTGGTTTGCTGGCGCTTGATTAGGAAATCAGTAATTAATAAACGGGTGGTAAAATTAAGTTCAGAGTTAAGAGAACGTGTTTGACGAGGTGACGCACAAGTACCAGGGCTCTGCAGAACCTTGTATGGTTGTTCCCTGTTCAGCTGCCCTGCTAAAGCGTAGGGACTAATCTGAGTGGTTCACACCAAATCTGCATCCTCAAATACCCACTGCCTTACTGGGTACTCTGGGATGGGATCATCTAAGGTGGTCCAGGCTGAGAGGCAGAGGAGGGAACTGGAGGTTGGTTTCCTGCCTCCTGGGAGATTGCTTGAGTCACTGGACTGTGGGATGAGAGGCATGATATCATTCCAGTGTCTCTGATGTGTTTTCCACCCCTCCTGATCCTCAAAAAGAAGGCTGGGGGTGTGTGGGGTGGGGAACCTAGCAGGAGCTGTTCCTCAAGCAGAGGAGCTCACAGGCGAGCTGAAACCACATATTTCAGATCACTTTAGTAGCATCAAAAATGTACAGGAGTGTGCCTAGTACCAGCAAAGCATGCAAGGGCCCAGGGCGCAGTGTAGCACTGTGACTAATGTGCATGTGCATGCCTTGCATACACAGGGTGCTGCTGTGTTAGCAACAGAGCTGCTTTGCTGCTGGGAGTGTTTTTGTTAACTGTGCCAACAGTCTTGGGACCGAAATGATACAGAATGAAACCAGCTCAGGAATCACAGCTTGTCCTTTGAAATATGAATAAGCTCCTCAGAGTGGTTCTTCTATGAGAACATAGGATTGAAAAGATTGACAAGTCCAGCTTGCCTGCTGCAGTATTTTTGTAAAACGTGACCTCCCTTATTTAGTGAACTGTATTACCTAGAGCAAAACACAGGCTTGAGCTGCAAACTCAGAATGAGCAAAGTATTTCCGTACTCTGAAAAACTTTGGCTGCTTCTCAAATTCTACATCTCATATTTGCCTTCATGGTACCTTTTACCAGACAAGGTCAGGGTCTGAAACCTGGGCAGTGCTTGAAGAAGTTGAACTATGTAGAGCTCCCAGGTTGGAAGAAATGTCATGAGATGGAAGTTTCTCACCAGATTCCAAGGGTTTCTGACATCTGCCAATCCTGGAAAAGCAGTGTTAGCCTTGCTTGCAGCATTCCATCATCTGTGATTCCAGATGCTAATAAAAAATAGTTTTTAATGGATCCAGGATAGTGCATAAGAGGAGTTAAGGGAGTGCAGGTTTGGTCAAAGTTCTTGGCCCTTGGGGGTGTTTCAGTATGATTCCCAAACCATAAAGCGGAGTTAACAGGATTTAGAAACACCTAATACAACTCCAGTGCCCCTCCAAACTGTTTTACTGTTCTGTGTATCCACCTCTTGCTTGGGCCAGTAGATCCATGCATGAACTGAGAAACCACCTGACCTGAACAGAGATCAGCTTTTGCAATGACTGTGGTAACAGCACAGACTTTGAGGGTGCTGCTCCGTCACCTGTGTGAAAGTGTCTGTCCATGGTGGGTGGTGGAAAGACCACACCTGGAACATTGAAACTGGGCATCAAGGATTGCAGCTCCCTTAAGGACATACTTGGCACTACTGAGGGATTTTGCCCACGTGGAGTTGTGAAAGTTGGCTGTGATTTCTAATTTGTGCAGCATAGGAGGTTTTAAATAATGAGAAAAGGATGCTCTTCCTTCCTTTGGGGTTAAGGGAAACGCAACTCTAACGCTTGGAAAAATCTATGAGATCAATTGAGTTTCCCTGATGCATCTATCCCAGTAATTGATGTGACACCCTGCACTAATGGATAAACGGATTGTCTTTGTATTTCTGCAAAGAGAATGTGTCGCATATTGAATAGTGACATTGATATTCTTATCAGATGTAAGAGTTAATGCTTCTTTCGGGTAAATGGAGTAGTTTGACCTCTGCTATTATCTTCCAGGTTTTCAGGTAACTTGTCACAACATCTTCCTTTGCTGCATTTGTTTTGAAAGTTTCACTGTAAACATGAAAGCTGGAGAGTTACCTTTCTTACATGAAACCCAAGATAGACAGGAAGAAGTATGCATCCTTTAAAAGAGGACTATCAGTGCAGCTGGAATTTTGTCATCAATCTGGTTGCATAATTGTACCCGGCTAAAGGCTTCTGACACTCTGTAGAAGGGCCCCCACATGCTCCATCCTCTGTGTCTCCATAGACACAGAGGACAACTGCTCTGCTGAGGTCAACATTTAAATGGATGAGCTGAACGAAGTGTAAGAGGAAGAGGGACAGACACAGGAGAAAGTCCCTCAAATGCCCTTTTGCTGGGCCATGTTGCCTTTCTTGTGTCTATTGTTTCTAAATTAAAGGATATCTAATGTTAGCAGTTGTGCTTCCCTCCCAGTAATCACTGTTACAAACATTGCTGGGGTATTGCAAGGTATTTATGGCTCTCCTGGGAAACACCAATGAGAATTACAAAGCCACTGTGGAACGGTGTGATAAGAAAAATTCTGAATACAGCCTACATTTGGGGAAAAAAATAAAAAGAAATTCAAAAGTAGCGTGCTGTTAATACTGATCTTTCATTTAAGCAAGAAAAACACATTGAAGAACTTCAGTAAAAAAAAAAAAAAATGGTTCTGGGTCCTGCCATGAGCCTATGCTGAAAGTTGTGTTTTCTGTTTTAATTTGTTTTTTTGTGAGTTAACTTTCAACCAAAACAAATGTTTCAGCTGCTTGGGTCCTGCACAGATTTACCAGGATAGGACTGTGGCCAGGAAGGTGTAGTTGCTGGTGATTCATCTAGTTTCTCAGACAGTGAGGCTGAGACCAATTCTAGAAGAATTTGTAACCATCCTCAAAGACAGTGTGCCAGGTACTTGGCAGAGGAAGGGAAAAAGAGAGGGATTTATCACTAAGCCACTTTCCAAAGGGATCCTAGAGGATGGTGTGCTTTGCTCCTACACTGAGCATAGAGTGGAGAAGGGGGGCTGAGTCCAGTGTCACATACTTAAAGCCTATGCCACACAATGTGCCATTACCTGTGGGTGCAACTGTGCATTCATGCATAACAGAATAATATATAAATATTCATCAAGGTGGCTAATAGGGTGAGACAAATCATAGACTCTGTAGAGAACTGCTGTTGCCTCTGGGACTTGCCATTCAGGGGCAGTGCCATCTTCATCTTCCACTTGAATCATTCCACTTTTTGTCTTTGTGTCTTTTTGAAGAAAATTCTCAAGTTGATCCAGGATGATAAAAATCATGTTGTTTGACATAGTAGCTAATCATGAAATATTCCTATCATCCTAATAGGGTCTAGGAGGCAGTTCTTGGGAGTCCATGTAACCCACTTAAAGCAAGCCATCACTCAGTAAAAACACACCTTTTATTTTTTTTTCCTTTGAACCCCCGCAACATACATATAAAAGGCCCGTTTTTATACTGCTTTGCAAGAGGCAAGCTCAAGATCCATGGCACTTCTTGTAACAAAAAGGCAGAGAATAACCTGTCTGCCCTGCCCATCAGCTTTTCAATAAAATTGATTCTAGATGTGCAAGGTTGTCTGTGCACTATTGCTAAGTGCATAATAGCTGTAGTATGTCAACTCATTATTCTGTAAAGTGCTGTGAAATACCACGATTACTGAAGATGCTACATAAAAACAGCTTCCAGTCTAGTTGGGTGGTGATCAGGTGGCCAGTCAGGCTGCAGTGGTACAGCCACATGATCATCTGCAGTCCAGCAGCTTTATGGCTACAAACATCCCTTAGACTTGTTTGCATGTGCCGGAAATTGCAAGTGCCCCTTCAGGGTTTTATCGTGCTATCTTCTTTTGATTCCTCTCTTTGTCCTTGTGTTCTGGGGTGCTGAAATTTCAGATGGCTCCTGCTCTAGATGCTCAGATTTATCCATGTACCTGCCTATCACATTTCATTGAGAGTCAGTTATAAAGTAATTTATTTTGTAAAGTACACTGGCTATTGGCCAGTGGGTAACTAAAGGTGAAAAGAAGCAAATGAAAAGCAGATTAGAAAGCTGGGAGAAGGGAGGCTCTAGTGTGAAGGAAAGTGAATAGGAACAGTTCAGAGAAGCAAAAACTGAAGAAATAAGGCATGCACATGTAGCTCAAAGGACTTAATTACAGCTAATTTAGGATGATAACAAAGGAGTGACGTTAACAAGATCTAAATGGGGAGAAGCACAATGGGAAGAACAGAGAGAGCAAGAACAAATAAGAGTCATAAAATGGACAATTGTCTTCAAGTCTTTAGAAAGTATGTTTTAGTGCCTCTTCCCCTCCTCCTTTCCTGTTCTCCAGGAAATGTCTTACCAATAAGAGAAGCAAAAGGGCTGGCAAGTTTAATAATGCCCTCAAGGTGATGAAACATTGCTGCTTGACAGAACAAAAACTTGGCCACCCAGTTCTCCAGCTTTGCTGAACTGTGAGCCACTCTCTCTTTTTAGTGTCATATCAAATCTGTTGACTCACATAGAGTATTCATTGTGAACAAGATAAGATATCACAAATTTGCCATTAGAAATGTAATTAAACCAAGGGCTCAGAAGAACGAAAGTATCCCTTCCCCATCCGCACCTCTTTTATCCCTAGGAGACTTTCATTGTAGAAAAGTAAATATTGCAGCTGTGCTTCTGTCATTTACTCTGGAGAGTCCATTTAAGATGGTGATGATTAAGACGTGCATGTTTGCCGTGCTAGTCAAGAGACTGGACAGCTTTCAGCAAGAGGAAGCTGTGGAGTGATGGCAGCAGGACAGGGGACTGACAATTAACTTTCATACAAAGATGAAACCCATTGAGACCCAGCATAGCTCTAAACACTGAGCTTTTTTTTCCAATTATGTCATCTTGTCTGATGCATTGCCTCAAACCAGACTGCTAATGCGAGCTTACCCCCCCGCCCCCTCCCCCGTTAAGGCACACGTAGTCTTTAACGTGTAGGAAGTGGAGGCACAAAGATTCTAAAATGACCTGTGGAGATGTGTTTGTCATCTCCTGACCTTCCTGAATCATGCAAGTGTTGCTGGCTCCTGTACTCCTCTCCCATGAAAATTGAAGCAGAGCAAGGGAGAATGGCAACAACTACACAGTGCTGTGGCATCAGTGCAGAACTTGAGGGTGCATCCAGGCATAGCCAAAACCCCAAACTCATGTCTGAAGACCAGAAAAGTGTACAGAGCCCTGAACTAATATCATGTAGTTTTGGTTGTTCTTTGTACTGGTGAGGCTGTTGTTTAAAAAAAAAAAAAAAGCTATAATGAATTAACAAAGACAACGATAACCTCGGATTAAACCTTAATTCAGCAAACAGCAATATGACCGATGTCAAGGGTGGGCTTTTCACTGGCCTAGAGCAGCATTCTTCCTTTGACTGCAGCAAGGAAATGTTGATTTAAGGTGGGCTGGAGCGTCCTGCCTTCTGCAAGTATGTTCAGAAAGCCAATGATTCAGCTGGTAGGAGCTTCCTTCTTTAGGTGAACCTATGAGTGCTTTGTTGATGTCCACGATACCCTATGCACGAGCACTTAATAGTGGATGAGCGTTGGAAAGATTGTGGATTACTTTGTTAAGCAAGCGTGGCTTGTAAGTAATGTGGAACTGACCCTTTGTGACACTTGCATGACCCAGAAACAAAGCAGCAGGCAGAAGAGCCCTGAAGTAAATGAACAGTGTTTTGATATTTTCTAATAATAAAACCTATGAAGTTAACCTTTGGGAAGTATAGTTAAACTTAATTTATTTTCAAATGTGCAATGTTTTCAGTATGTTTGTTTGCACTGTAACCTAATTTTCCACTTCCTTTCCCTTGTCATTCAGTTTTTAGGCCAGGAATGCAGTAATGAATAGAGAGAAGAATGTCAGTTTAGACTGTAAAAAGCTTCTGTGAAAAAGCCTAGTAGAATTAAATAGGGAATGATCGTCTGTCTGTAGGATTTCAAAGCCCTTGTCTCCTCTGGTTGAAAGCCACAGGATCACTAATAAAGGATCATTTCATACATGTGGCCTACTGAGCTTTGTGACTGAGTGTAGGTTGAATAATACCATTTCTCCCTTTCTTTCCCTCTTTCTCTCTTTTTTTCTTTCATTTTCATTGAGGTTTTCCATGTGTCCCACTCTAGCTGGTTTTGTCTATAGGGCTGCTGGACTAATAGGGTGTGGGCAGCCTGGCCCTGTGATTTTGTTTAAACAGATCTTCCTCACTAGGATCCTTGTTGGGTGAAATCTGAATCCAAATTAATGTGTTGGATTATGTTACCTCCAGGAGCATGCATTAAGTGGGCAATGAGATCAGCATCAGAATTTGGCAGGGGACCTCTTTCTCTCTCTCTCACAAGTTGAACCCCACCACTGGGTCTTCTAGTATATAACCCTTGAGTGGATTTTAAACTCATGCCCAGAGGCCAAGGCTTATACTCTTCCATACATTTAATTTTTTTTTTTAAACTCTCATCTGTACAGTCAATACTGGTGTATGATTACCGAAGTGGAAACCTTGGAGAATGACCCTGCTGTGGTTTTTTATTCCCTGAGTGGAGTGGACCCAGTCAGGCTAGGCGCAGTGGAAAGGCAGGGAGCGGCGCTGGGCCCTTCACTGGCTGTGGATGGGTAGGCATACACTGGAGATGAATCGGGGTCAGTACACTGTGATATGTTAATTTGCCAATAATCATTATAAGTAATAGCTTTACTGATTCATGAGTTCCATAAATTGATTAGTCCCTCTGTTAATGAAGAGCTCTAATGCACTACATGTGCAATAGATCATTTCTTTACTTTATGACTTTATCTGGCCCAGGGAACCCGAGCACACTGGGCTGTGCTGGTAGGTACCACTTCCATTTGCCAATGTGTTACTGCATAAATACGAGGATTCAACATTGTGCACATTCTGCAGTGGTTTCTGCACAGAATTAGCTGAATAATTAATTCTTTGAGCTTTCTGATGCATCATACTGCAAAAGCAGCTACTGGATCATCTTCACAAAAAAACTGGGCTGACTCTGCACTCAAATGTGGACACTCATGCAAGACAAAGTTTTGCTTGTCAAGCAATCAATCTCCAGTTGGAAAAAGGGCTAGTAGGGTCATAAATCACTTCTCTATTATCCCAGTGCAGAAATAACCCATGGGCTAGCTTATTTTGGGACTGGCACTCAGTCCCAAAATAAGGTGGCAACCCTGCTCGTCCTCATGGGTGAAACTGGGACTGCTGCTGGTGGGGTCATGGCAAGAGTGGGTTGAATCTGTTTGGGTTCTGTTATATGAAGGAGCAACCACCTTTCTCTCTAACACACATGAAATTCTTCAGTGTGTTGGACTGAAGAATGCTCCAGGTTGCCTGAACAGTGACAGTGCCCTTTTCAAAATTCCTATATCCCCCAGTGAGAACAGGGTTACTTTTTCTTTTTCAAATGGACTTTGCTGCAGTAACCCATGCCTTTGTCCCTTTGAGATGTCGTTGCCATAATACACTCTACATGGGGCTATACGTTGAGCCCACTCAGAAACTGAAGCTAATACAGAATGCAGTGACCCGCTTATTAAGTAGTGTTTCACGCTGGGAACACATCACACTAATGTGCCAGGATCTGCACAAGCTGCCAATACGTTTTTGGATGTTGGTGTTAACCTATAAAGCTATAAATGGTTTGGTACCTAGCCACTTGGGTCAGGAGAGGAGGCATGGTGCCTTTATTAATTATACAAGCCTCCAGCTGAGAATGAATCTGCTTAGGCTTCTGGAAACGGTTCACACTGGGCATGTTCAGAGGCTTAATGCAGGCATTAACATACCCTTACATTGCATCATTTAATTTGCATAACAACTCCTAGGTTTGTAGCGATACCTTCCCTTGCATCTACCTTTGCTGTTGCTGCTGCCACCTCTAAGCTCTTTGAGTTGGCAGTTTGAGCCCTGGGCTTGGGACCAAAGGGCAGTTTTACTCATCTGCTACATCAGGAGAAAACCCCTGTGTAGGCCTAGCAGAAAGCTCATAAACTGAGATACATCAGTGTTTGCAAAACTAGTGAACAGGAAAGTAGATCATGCTTAGTCAGAGGTACTTTCTGAATACGTCTGAGTCTGGGGAAAAAGCTGCAAATTTGGGGCTGATTTTAGATTTTGATCGAAGTGGCTTATGGTTTACAAAATGCCCTTCCTTTTCAGAGCAGAACAAGTAACCCACAACATTCACCCATTACATCTGCAAATAGATCTGCAGCTACTTCCTGCATTTTTCCATGGTGTTTCTCACTGGTAATTACAGTAATATTTATGTCTCTTTGCATTTTTTATATGTCCTTTGTCAAGCTGATTAGAGGAGGCACAAAGCTGCCCTTTCATAATAAAAGTATAAAAAAAATAAAAAGAGGCTTCATTAGGAGGCTTGCTGACATCAACTAAATTGAGTTTCATCTCGTATCAGAATTTTAATAAATAAGCGCTGATGCTGAGCGCGTTGCTGTAACACGCACGCTCCACTCACACAGCTTGCTGCATGCTTTGTACCATGCGGCTTTTTCCTTTTTAATGCAAAACAATACTAAGTGAGTCAAGGGGAAACGCTGTTTCATATTCAAGCCTTTCTCTTTCCCTAGCAGACCTTAAACGAAATATAACATAATTTGTCTGGTATCCAATCACTCTGACTATACTTTCTGAATCTGCTGTTGTACATATCAGAGCCTTAAATCTAACATTTTCTTTTGCAGTGCTATAAATGTGAGGTGCGATTTACATTTGTGTTTCTTGCAAATTAGGAAGAGCATAAAACACAGGCAGATTTCCTTTCCAATACCATTGACTCTATATAAAGTCAGGCTGGAAAAAGCCTCAGGAGCAATGAACAGGCAGGGAAAGGGGGTGACAGAGGATGTTTTGGTAATGTAAAAGGCATCTTTACAGCTAACAGACCAAAAGACTCTTTTCCAGGCTGCTTCTCACTCAAATGTTTATGACAACAGTTTACACTCTTTTAATTTCTGGTTTCTCTCTTAGAAATCCATATTTCGGTAGATAATTTTAAAAGCCTGCCCTTGCCAATCGCTTCTAGGTGAGTGCCAGGTCCGTGCTCTTGATCTCAGGCTGTTTTAGTAACCAGCTTGGTGTTTTAAGGGGAGCTGTAATTTGGGTGGTTTTTATAGATACCAGTACCAGCCAAGCACCAACCAGAGCAGCCCAGTCAGGATGTCCTGGCAGGGCTGTGGGTGCTGGGGATGCAGAAACAGAAACAAGTGCAGGTTGGTGGCAGCGCCCCAGCCACCAGTGGCTGCTGCTGCCATCTGCCCTTGCTGGCAACAAGCACCGTTTGATGGCCAGTGCTCCACATCAGACCCTTGCAGTGGCTGCGCTGCCTGGGATCTGGTCTCCTGCCTCGAAATGCTGCTATACAGACCTGTTTCCTTGGTGTCCCTTCAGATGGGATCCTTTTTTTCTGAATTGGTTTGTTTTCTACCTGTTCCCAAGGTTTTGAGTTGTTTGTGAGGAGCGTCTTCAAAGCAGGTGAAGGACCAAAGCACCGTCCTTTCTGTGTTTGTGCTTCTGACCTTGGATCCCAGATGGGGACTCATCCCATCGTGTGCTAGAACAAATGTGACAAAATGGTGCCAGGCAGGAGCTGCTGTTGAGGAAACAGCAGTGCTGCATGCCATCTCTGGCTTCCCACTTTGCAGGGCTGAGAAAATCCCAACTGTCCAAACTTTCTGAGCCTAGCAGGTCCACTTGAGTTCAAATCCTTATGGGTTTGTCTAATCAGCCCTTTCCCCTTCTTCTTTCTCAGCATTTTCTATCACTACCTCTTTACTGCAGTGCTGGGACATGCTCCCTGTAGAAGTTGAGTGCAAAACCTGCTAGCAACTTTAGGGGATTTCTGGCTGTAAGCTCAAGGTCTGAACAGATTTGCAGCTCCAAGCACTTGTGCCAAGAATTGTGTTGCTTTGATCAATTAAATTCCCTGGCAGTAAAGGAATAATAATAAAGGTTATGGGGGCCGTGCTCTGAAGCTCCATCTGCAGAAGAGTGTATCTTCCCACTGCCCCTGAATAGCATCAGCAGGCTCTCCTCTACCTCTTTTATGGATTTAATTCTCTTTGGGAAGCTAATCTCATCCCTGCTGCCCCAGCACAAAACCCGAAGTGGCAGTCTTGTGGAGCACAGAAAAGCAATTGGGGGGAACCTAGCTTTTTATGGTAATACCCCGGGAAAGTGACTTGCCCCACTGCTCTTAAGAATGCAAACATGCTCCCACCAAGCGCTGGATAAACAGCACGGCTTGTACCTTTCAGCAAAACAGAAAAGTGCTGTTGCCAGAGCAAAGGGACTCTCTACAGGAAAAGTTTGCTTGCCAGCGAGTGTGGCTTTGCTTATACCTAAATGCTTTGAGGTGTGGAGACAGTTTTGCTGGAGAGTAGGGATGCTCTGGAGGGGCAGGAGGAACAGGGAGGGAAATGTGAGCTTATGCTGGGCTTATGAAAGTGATGGAGGCTGACCTTTCCCTCCTGCCCAGTGCCTTCGTGGCACTGTTCGTGGCATGGTGTGTTTTTGCAACACTGTTGGCTCGCTTGAGTGGGAATCACCAGCCTGGCAACCCTCAGTCTGAGTAGGCTTTGCTCTCAGATCAGGGATTTGTCTGTTTTCTGGCTCAGTTTCAGTGCTTATTTATACAAAAAAGATGAAGGTGAAAATGCTCACAGATGAAAGCTGTGTTCATGTTCCTGCCCTGGCCTCTGCACTAACCACGATGGCTGCATGGTGAACAGAGGACATCTCCTATGGAAAGTTAAGGGCTCCAGTTAACAGTGCAGATGCCTTAATCTGAGGGGGATTCTGTGCCCTCCCACCCCCATTGCTATGTAGCTCTCCTGCTATGACCTTTGTTTAGGGGGCTGTGTTGGTCAAGTCATTTGTACTATCCTTGTAGGGTCAGTTTTCCATGCCTTGGGCTCCCTGACACAGTGTCTGTAGGGTGTTGCTAGGGAGCTGTGATGAAGAGAAGGTGATGGGGGAGAGAAGCAGAGCAGGTGAAGAGAATAGGGAGAAGGGGGTGCAGAACCATTTTGTTTTTCAGCAGCTCTACCTGAGACGGACATAACAGATAGTGACACCGCATCCTGGCATTTGGGAACTTCCTGGTGGCCCCAAATCTGTGAGGTGGGCATGGGACTGGAGTGGGTGGTGAGCAGCAGACAAGGCAGGGCTGTCCTCATGGTGTTTCTGACTGATGTAGAGTGTCCAAGGTGTCTTCTGAGCCAAGGATTGCCTCCCTTCCTGGTTCTCTGACACAGAGCGTCCTCCTCACCCAAGGTAGCTAGATATAACTTTTGTGTGCTGGCTGCCAGAATGTCTTCAGTTTGGCTTCAATTAAATCACCTGTCTTAATGCTGGTTGTCTGGAGATCAAATTTGGAAAGGCAGCAGCTGGAGAAAAATTAAAGCGCACAAATGTGTGTAAAAGTGTTTTCCTCCAACTGCTTTCATCACAGGCAATTCCTGACAAAATGATGAGGCTTAGGGCTATAAGTATCTGAGCCATTTCATCTGGAGTAAACTGAAACCAAGGTCAAGTCATAGCTGGTTTATGTCCTTTTCCCTTCTAATCTTACACATTTCACTATGGTTATTTTATTTGAGTGTCTGCCACTTGCTATTTCAAGCTTCCAGTGGTATGCCCGCTCTGCAACCCTGTTTGCCAGCTAAAATGTTTCCACACCACTAGTGGACATGATTACATAATTTCAGATGCACTAGGACCAACCAGAAATTATTGGACTTTTTCCCTAGTACAAATGAATGTATGTAAGTTGTTTATTTTTAACTTCACCTCCTGCCTGTGAACTCCAGTAAAGGGAAATTAATATTTCTTGATGGATGCAGGGGGGGAGGACAGGAGGGGAATAAAAGAAAAGCATCTGAGTGTGAGGGCAACAGAAAAAGAAGTGTGCTAAGTTCCTGGGTGATAGTGTGATGTTATTCCACCTGTTTCTTTAATTACTAGAAGTTGCTGAGCCTCCTCAGCTGCCTCCACAGCCCTGGGAGGAGAGGAAGTACTGATGGGGTCCCAGGCGTATGGCTTTTCAAGCTCACGCCAAGACAGCGCATGGAGTCATGTTCCTCCCAGGATTGTTCATCCAGAAATGTGTAGGTCATCCGAGCTCCAAACTTACTTTGAAGATCAGAAGTAATCTGTGTGGTCTCTTCTAATCTACAAAACCCTTTCTCTGAATCATCACTTCAAGAGCAGAATTTACTGAATTCGGGTGCAATGTCTTGGTTTCGTGACATTTAGTAAATAGATTCATTCAATACTGCAGTGTAAAGGGATTAATTTACTTCAACCTCCTCTCCACCCTCAGGAATCTTGTATATTGTCTCCAATGCGCCTAGTTAGCTCAGCAAGGTCATTTCCCAAAAAATGCTTTAAAATAAAACTGGTTTGCCAAAGGTGCTCCCTTGTGTCTGTGCACGTTTGAATCCAAAGTGGAAATGTGTTTAATCTGCAGCTTCTGTGTTAAGAACTAAGGGCATCCAAGCCCTTGGGATGGAGGTGTGTCTCTGAGCCTCCAGAGTCGAATATAATTGAAAGGGCTCAGGTTTCCAATTCCTGCTTTAGTCCAACTTCAGTGTTAATGCACAGGATGTGTAATGATGGCCCTCAAAGGCCTCTTTGCATTCACACTTGCAATCCTTGTGTCGTATTTGTGCAGACTTTGTCCTGTGTTTTATTTCATGCTTCCTTCACCACAAACATTTGCTGTTTGTGAAAAACCAGCTGGGGTGTCTCGCTCTCTTTCCCCTTTAATAATCTCTAGTTTGAGACCACTGATCCTTCAACAACCTCTTCTCTTTTTGATGTGCCCTCTGTTTTCTCTTATTTACAGCAACTGCCATGCTTGGGATTCTCTTGTTTGTCCTCTCCCTCCTCTCAATTTCTCAGAACAAGCTGAAAATGAGATTTAATAGGCCTCCCACTGTTGTTGCTCTTTTGAGATTACTGGGATCAGATGTTCTTCTCTTGAAAACTACATCAAAGAAAATGAGA
Organism: Cettia cetti; assembly: GCA_013401135.1. Lineage (NCBI taxonomy): Eukaryota > Metazoa > Chordata > Aves > Passeriformes > Sylviidae > Cettia > Cettia cetti. The sequence goes on from VZUI01004997.1 coordinate 47,641, forward strand.
AAGGGTAAAGACCAGGATACCCAGGAAGGTGATGGAGAGCAGGGATAAGGCAGGAAAAGAGTGGTTTTTAGCATGTAATACTGTGGAGCAGGGCATTTTTGGCTTTGTTGGAACCTTTCCAGGGTTTTACAGAAGTGTCGGTGCCACTGTGGTGTGAAAAGCTTAATAATTTTTTAATAAAACCTTTCAGCAAGCCCAGTGCTACCTGAATGTTGTATTTTTTTTTATCATGATGTTTTTATGCTACTTGCTATAAACAACCCACTAATTTTCATGTGGGATTATTTGGCTGACCTATCCATCCTCATGTTCCCAAAAATCCTCTCCATGTTAATTGCATTTCACTGCTGGAGGCACCTGTTAGCAAGGGCACAGCTGAACAGGCTCTTAATACTTTAAAGCTCTGATAATACTCCAGTTAAACCTCTCTTTCTTGCTTTTTTTTTTTTTTTTTTTTTTTTTTTTTTTTTTTTTTTTTTTTTTTTTTTTTAAAATAAGAGAGCAGCTGGTTGAACTTGCTCCTTAGGAGCAGACTGAAGCTAAAATTTCTGTTCCTTTCTCTATTGTGAGGTGACTTTGCAGCAGAGGATCTGATGGTTTTTGAAGGCTGTCATTGCACTCCCCTTTGCCTCTTCTGCACTGATGGGGAGAAGGGTCACCCATGGTTTTCACTGGTAAAAATAATCAACATGGTATGTGTGGTTCTATAGTTGGTCATAAAGCTCAAAGAAAGCAAATATGTATGTCAGGGAGTTTTTGGAGTTTTGTTTGTTGGTTTTGATTTTTGTGTTCTGTGTGGGTTTTTTTGTTTTGTTTGTTTTTTCTTCTTTTTAAGTGCTGCATTTAATCCCATTAGAAATGTGAGGGAAATTTCACAAAATTCAAAGTGTCAGAAGAAGGAGATAAGCCCTTCATGCTGTTCAGCTCTACAGTGTTTATTCCTTTCCCCCTCTATTTTCTTATCATTATCAGAGAGAGGTGGAAAGCTTTTGTCAGAGTTCTCCTTTAAAGAGTGATAGTATTTCAATGTAAACAAGTATGAGCACATGGTGTGACCAAGGGAGCGAGCAGTATCTTCAATTTCTGAATTTTCTGGCAATCATGAATGGTGTCAGGATCTTAACATGACTCTTAAGCTGCTCTGAGAACAGGATGGCTTCTATGGAAACCCACTAGACAAGTGATTCAAAAAACATCTTTTCAGAAAATTACTTCATCATATATGAGATTTCTTTTTAAAACTAACTACATGGGAGTTCTTGGCAATGATGGTCTCTACATCTGACGGTCTAACTAGCATGAAATAGAGCTGCTGCTCTCATTTATATACATTACGCTATCTGGTTCCTCACTTGTGGTTTGGTAAAAGCATGAATTTTCAAGTTTCCCTCATGGGACTTCTCTGGCTTCTTTCACTTTACTTTTCATTTGCTTCCCAGCTATGAAGAAATACAGGATGATTATTAAATGGTTTTAGGAATTTTGCTGTAAGAGAACATGCCGCATCATAATTTTTTACTGCTGTCATCATAGTTTCTTATTGTCTTTTCAAGAAAGCACAACAATAGTGAGGTGTGGAAGATCTAACACATGCAGTTTAGCTGGGAGATTTAATGATAGATATTTTCTTGGCGTAATATTTGTCAGGCAAATCACAGAATGTTCCTTATAAATACCTTTGTGCATACACAGTCATCAAGAGCTGTTTGATCCGTGTATCACTCTATAATCCCAAGGCAAAACCCCATGACAGATGTCCATGAGCCTTACAGCATCCCAGTAGCAGGCAGGATGCAACACTGGTTGGAGAAGGGAATTGGGTGATGAAAATGGGGTAACGTGGGTACCAGCTGTGTTTGCATCAGCGGGTTTGTTGCTGACAGGAGAGCTCCCCCTTGCCACCACCTCACCCCTCTTCATGGGGGGACAGAGACGGTGAGGCTGATCACAGCTGCTGAGGCTCTTTGTGTGTGCTGTCCCTAGCCCTGAGGACACGTAGTCAAATTGCTGCAGGCAGCAGAATGCAAGAGAGCTTAGGAAGTGAGCTGGAGAGGGTTAGAGACACATCAGGGAAGGGTGAGGAAGGATGTTGTCCTGCGTAGAGAGGTGGGGGATGTGCCCAAGGCCGCGTTGCCATCAGTGTCTGAGATGGCACAGCAAGCGTGCTACCAGCCCTGCTGCCATGCCTCCTTCACCAGCGCCCACTGGGCCTTTCTGTAGTGTTGGGACACACACAGAGGGGCCAAATGGCTTCTCACAGAGTGCAGCTCACCCTGCTGGAGTTCCTCTCCACCAGACCAACACAGATCAGCCTCATGCCTGACCACAGCCTCTCTGGCCCCTTCCCAGCTCCTTGCCCACCAGCCAGGATATGGCCTGAGGCACAAACTCACTCCTTCTCTTGGAGATCAGTGAGCAGGTTTCTGGTGGGTACTGTCACTGTCCATTTTACCTTGGTCTATTCAGGATTGTTTTTTAGTTAAAAACACTTAGCTGGCGTTCTGTATGAAAGTACATATGCTTTTCATTCCTTCTGCTTCTAATTATTAAGTTATTTAATAATTATTCTAATTAATAAATTATTATGAACTGTTCGTTATTTTTCTGTGATGTTTTTAAATACAAGATGGTTTCTGAGGGAGGCAAGTGACGAAAAATATTTGTATGTGTTAATTCAGCTTGGTAGACTAATTTAGTTTAATTAGCTGTAATATGGGAGTTTAATGCTTGTCATCAGATATAGAAATAAGTTTACTACTTTATATTGTTTTGAATTTTTCTTTAAAAGGGTATTATTTTTCTGTTTTTCTTTTCTGTCTTTCTTTCCATAGTAAATATGCTATCTATGCTAAGATTTCATGCCCTCAGTGCTAAATAACCCTCCCCCGATCTTCTTTTCCTAGTTGGGATTTATAATACACCCCAGAAAAAAATAAGTGCTGACTCTGCTGTGAACAGTGCCCCTTCATTATGAAACAGTCCTTGCAAACTTTTGGAAAATGGACCTACTGTGATAATAAATCTTCTCCCTTGACATACAGCACTGAATGTGGCTCTGACCACATAAACTGCACTCCCCATGATTCTGGGGCTGTTCACAATGCCAACCATTTATAAGCCAGTTGGCTTTACATTAATTAATTCCCAAGTCATTCACAAATAGCAACAATCACCTCAAAGTACAGGGCTAGGAAAGGGCTGGCATTTTTGAAAGGGAGATCTGTATGTAAAAATTTACCATGCTCACAATAGGAAAAAAACCCAGCCCTTGAAGCAACAATGGCTTTCTGCTTTTGGGCTCGGGGTTGCAGCTCCTTTCAGTTCAGCTTGTGGTGGTTTATTTATGACAGCTGCTAATTTCTGATGTTTGACTTCTTCTGTGGACAGCCTTGGCTGGGCATCCTTCCCCAAGTGCAAGGTTGGGCTCCTTGCACTATTGCCCGGAGGACAAGGCAGGGGAAATATGTATTGCTTTGGAGAGAAGCTCAAGGATTCCAGGAATGCCAGGGAAAGATTTAGCTTTGTGACAACCTCTGCCAGATTGCTAGCTGATTCTCACCTGGATATCAGTTCTCAAAGTCTTCCCTTACAGGGTTTTAGCATCAGTTGGTAGAGTTTTATGGTTCAGACATTAAGAGGAGTAATTTTAAAAACCTGTCCAGAAGAGGTTTTGCTCTCCCTGCCTGTCACGGTTTTTAGGCTTTTAAGAGATTTTTTTTCCAGATGTGATTGAATTGCATATCTTGTTCCTGTGGGGTGCAATTTCCTTAGGCTGCTGTTGGCTACCCCTTCTGCCATCTCCTTCCCCCAGCACTGGCCCACCCAGCCAGGCCTTGCATTTGCATCAGATCCCCCTTCCCTGTGCCCCTCTGAGCTTCCCCATCTACACCTTGGGCTTCTTACCCTTGGCTTTACTTCCTGGGGGGTTACCCACTGGCCAGGTGAGTTACCTGTTGCCACTCAGCCCCTTCCATCTCCATTGCTTTATCTCGTTCTTTGTGTTCTGTGTCACTGGGTTTTGCCTGAAGCGTGAGGCTGTAAACATGTAAGGATACTTTACACTGGAAGTCAACCTAGAGAATGAAAGAGTTGGAGATGGGAACATTTTTTTTCCCAGTTGGTCACCCATTGCTGGGTGCACGTGGACCTTCACCGCCCTCCCTGCCAGACCCTGCTGGGACTACAGCCAGAGAGGAGCTGCCAGTGCAACTTGGCTGCCCTGTGGAGGTGCCTTACGGCACAGGCTTAAAGGACACAATTACAGATGAACTTCACAGGATGGTGCCTCATCCAGGCCATGGGATTGACAGTGTTCATTCACTAAGCAGCTATTCAGTAGTTTTTCTTCATCATTTTTTAGCAGGGGAGGGAGTAGATGATCCCTTAATTCCAACATCCTATTCAGACACTGCACTGAAGACAGAGTTATTAATTTCCTCGGTGGGTTTTCTGCTGTCATTCAGTATGACAGTATCCTGAATGCTTTAAAAATATTAATGGGTTTATTTTCATAGTAGAACCATAAGATAGAAGAGCATTGCTTTCACACTGTAGTTGCAAACAAAGAGTGCAGGATCAAGGTCAAAGAGAATGCAAGGTTTAGACACGTAATAATTTTTCTTTCCAGACGACATTCTGTTTATCACCTTACTTCTATGTCTGCATTTTACACAGCCCAGTGAGTTCCATTTTGGCTGCTGCTGCTCAGTGAATGGTTCTGCCATGTTCAGAAGTAGTACTGTGCAAGATCTGCACTGGCTCAGTCCAACAAGCTGTTTGGTCTAAAGAGACTCACTTAGTGCCACAACAGGCAGATGTATCTCCCCAGGTCAGTATTTGTCTGCTCTACTTTCTCCTACTGTAATCTTCAGTCTCAATACCACCTTTTGCAACAGACAAGATTGGAGCAATGCAAGGAGCTTTTATTCATTCTCAGTGCCTCCCAGCCAGCTGAGGCAAAATTCCTATGGAGAGAGCATGGTAGGTGCTCTTGAAGATCTCTTGCTCTGCCCAACAAAATCACAGTTCAGTCCATTTTTTTCTGATACTGCTCAGGCTTCTCTATAGCTATGACCCTTGAGCTCCTTGTGCAAATGCATTGCTTACCTGTTCCTTTTCTCCATTCCCCATGAGGTTTCTTGTCCCACCCTTCTGACCAGCCAGCTCTCCCATTTGATGCAATGGAAACTTCAAGGAGTAGTAGTTCTGCTACCACATTTGATTAAGATACTGATATTCAACTCCATTGGTATTACAGTCTGCAAATACAGGGATTAATTGAATATAAATAAAGATTCCCTGCTTTTTTATGTTGGTTGGTTAGGCACACCACATGACAGAGCTTATCATGGTAATGGTATTTCTGCTGGATTCAGTAAAGATAGTGCCATAAAAATAAAACACATTGAGATTCATAGAAATCTGTCTACATTCTGCTTCACTGAAGCTATTCGGGGCCAAATTTTCAAACATCAGTTTCTAGTTGCACCAACACAAGGAGCCCATGCAAAATACAATTATGCACACTTAGGTTCTTACACATGCGGGCAGTGCCCATTCTTGCTGAAATGTGACATTCTGAGAACAGATGTTGCAAAATACTTGCACATATTTTGTGGGAGCAACAGTGACATCAATCTTGCTGGAAACATAGCTCCCATTTTCACTTTTCTTTGCTTGGTAGGCCGTTTATCTTGTTTCCTTTGGCGCTGGGAGTCTTCCCCATGCTGTTTTCTGTGTCTGGAAAATCTGCCCACCTTCAGCATGCCAATCACACTTCTTTTTCAAACCTCTTCTTCAAACTTCTCCTAATCCCTTTTATGTTGATCTTCTTACTGTCATTTTTTTTTCCATCTCAAGTCTGAATTGCCTCTTACAGGGAGTTTTAAGTGTGTGTATTTATTCATAGTCCTTTGTGTAAGCTAAGTTAGTGCCCCCTTCATTTTGAAGTGAAAAATTAATTTTATGTAGTTATACTAACTTAATCCATGCCTTCATCTCCACAATGCAAAGCTCTTTTTTTGAATAGTCCAATTTCTTTTTTAAAGGTGAGTTTGTTAAAATGTAGAGATTAAATAGGCTCCTGGGGTCAAAGTTGGAAGGTAACAAATCCATGGGAAGAGCACTAGATTCGTAGTGACCAGACCAGCAGTTTCAGCACTGAGTAATGCACTACTGGCACAGCTTAGCCTTTTTCCCCTAGAAAAAATTAAGGACAGTAAATCAGTTTGGAAGGTATGGTTTATTTTGGCCTGCTGACACTACAAATGTTATTTCTGAAATAGCAATGGTTAATTGCTCAAACTCCTCAGCTGTGAAGACAATGTTGAATGCTTCCATGTAGAGTGAGGGACAAGAGCTGGAGCAGGGCCTGGACAGGGAGGTCCTGGAGGAGGCAGGGGAAAGTGGGCACAGGACAAGGATGGAGCCTGCTCTGGGGTCTCCCTGGACTCACTGCCATGGACAGGGAGCCATGAGGCAGCTACAGTGGCTGGGGCCTGCCATGCCTCCCTGGCTCTGGGGTGCTGACACAGGCAAGGAAGGATGGGCAGCACCAGGAGTCTTTTTGAAGACAATTGCTTGCTTTGCCGCTTGCTAACCCTGTTCATAGGAGGTGTGACTTGTAAAATTGTTGTGTGCACATATATTTCCCCCTATTATTATTATCATCATCATCATCATCATCTCCATGTGGCCTTTCATTTCTGTGACTTAAGTTTATGAACGTTTTATTTTTCATTTTCAGTTACTTTTTCCAACATAACATGAAATTGCAGACATTTTTAGGCCTTCATTTTTAAAATTATCTCTCATTATTACAATTCACTGCTCTTAATGATTTTTCTGACAGGTTTTAGTAGTAATATTCCCTAAGTATTCCTTTTTTTCTTGGATGCAGTTAAGTATATTATACTAGACAGTATGGATAATATTAAGATCCCAGTAGTGTAACATTCAGGAGAGTTTCCAACAGTCAATGTTATCTGTCATCTCAGGATATGCATCACTCGGGGATCCTTTCTATGGGAAGAGTGAGAAGAGACATTTCTCCAGACAGCATTTGTCACGTTGTCCTAGGATTTCTGGGAGCTCCTGCAGGCACCCAGAGGTGGCTGCCGTCTGCTTGTTTTGATGGTTTGCATTAGGATTCGGATCAGACTGTGCTGGAGAAGAAAACCTCTAACAGCTACCATGGCCCTGGCAAGGCACAGGCTGTGCTCTCTGCATGCCTTCTCCAGATGCTGGGCATATGGGCCTGTCCTGAGAGCTCCAGGATGGTTTGGCTTAGTTGGTTTGGCTGAGAAGGCAATTGGAGGAGAGAGTATGGAGAGAGACTTATTGCTCTTGCAGATAACAGCCTTGCTGAGTTTGATTGATGGATGCTGTTTTGTCTGCCAGACATAAGCTAAAACTTGGGAAATGGAGCAGAAATATGCAGCTTGGGCAGAGCAGTTGTGTACAGCAGGGAGAAGCACACTGCTGGTTGGAGCAGAGCTTGTGCTCAGCTGCCCCAGCACACCACAGGCTCTCTGGAGAGCACATCTGGGTGTCAAGCACCATACCTGTGTGTACCAGCCATGCAGGGCCCAGACACAGGGTGCCATACATGCTCTGGCCATGTCTACTGAGAAATGAGATTTTTTTCCTTCCTGTTTTTCCAATCCTTTCCCTTTGCTATCCTGTTGATGCATCACAGCCCCTCCATCTGGTCCTGAGAGCAAGAATTTCTTAACTGTGCCTCCAAACTGGTGCTCAGGAATTCTGGGCTCTGCTATCTTTGGCTTTAGCAGGCTGGCTCAATGGCACCGGGCATCACCCCATATCCCTGGCCATCTCAGTTCCCTCTGCCTGCCTTGGACTTGCTCCACACTCACCATATGCTCCCAGCCACTTACTGGGTAGCAATGCAGAGTAGAGAGGAGCATCCCTGCCTCAATGACAAATGTGAAAGGCTCTGAAATGAAAATGGTTGTAGTGGTACAGATTGCCTCTAGCTAGGGTAGTTTATCCTGTGCAGGAAACTGGCTGCAACTGGAGTACCTTTTTGATAATGTACATTGCATTTTCACTTTGTTGCAATTGTAAAACTCTAGAATGTGAACAAGGCTGCAGCCTGTACATTTTTTAACAAGTGCTGCTGTGCCACTCTCTGGAGCCCTGATAGCCTGGTCTTCATTAAGTCCTTTGGGAGCTAATATTTAGCTAATAAAATTAGGAGAGGGCAGAATTTTTTTCAACAAGCAGAATTTGACACATTTGGTTTCTGAGAAGGTTGTGAAGATGGTATAATATTGCTTATGGAACGTATTTGTCAGGTGTCTTCCAATTTGAGAGAACAGTTGGACATTTTTCTTCCTCTTAGAGGTGTTAATAGACTCAAAGGTGGAAGAGGAGGCAAGGGCAGAGTGGAAAAAAGACCTGACAAGCTCGAGTGATGGCAAACACAGCAGATTACACTAAAGACAATCTCCTCTCTGCCACTCATTTTTTCTTACTCAGCACAGAGTGCATCTGACTCTTTGTTACAGAGGAGCTGAAACAAGCCCTTGTGAATGATCAATGCACATGCTGGGAGAAATCTTACAAACACGGGAAAAGCCACCAATGATATTCTGTCTGGAAAGAGAATGCTGGTGGTGTTTGAGATTTCCCCAAATTTAGTTTCTTGTGAGGAGACAGATGAACAGATGTCTGTAAAGAAAATTTAAATGTTTCCATTAAAAGAAGAAACATAGACCTGAAAAATGCATGTGCACTGATGTAACATTTATCTGATGCAGTGAATGCTTCATATTTTTTCTTACCTTCTAGATTTATTTACTGAACATATTAATTTATGTTAAAATCCTTTTTTGTATAAGAAGTGGGTGAAATAATGTATTTTGCTATTTGATGTAAATGCTCACTTTCATTTGCTTCACAGTGGGTGTGTGCCTGCACCAACCTCTCCAGTTAGTGTTGGCTGTCAATCCAGTTGGTTTCAGAGCAGAAAAGCTTCCTACTGAGGAGCTGGGGATAGTGGGATGGTCATTGGGTTTTAGAAGTGGTCTTTTTGGGTTTAGGTCAAAGACTTCTAACCAAAGCGCATCAGAAAGCTGCTCCTGCCATAGTTGTTTCAAGTGACAGGGAACAAGATACACAAGGCATCTGGTGTATCCCATCTGCAGAGGAGAAGAAGAAATTTGTCCTGTGTCTGTCAGGTCAGTGTGTTTGGCATGCACAGAAGTATAAAAAGTTTATCTTCTCAGAGCTTCCATATTTTGTGCCTCATTTGATATCCTTCAGACCAAATTCAACAGTTTCCTTGATAATGGTGTTTTGTACTGTGAATGCTAGTAAATCAAATATCCATGACCGGGAACCAGATGTAATTTACAATCAATTTGCCTTTTTATCAAAGGGCAATGAAATACTGGTATCCCATCTGAAAATTGTTTATTGAATATAATGAAGAAGAGACCAGTGGGGATGTATGGTAATTAAATATGGGCTACAAAAATTGCAGTAAATTCTGTGAGGAAATGATACAAACTTCTTTGTTGAACTTTCAAACTGCTGTGTGGAGTTTAACATACAATAGAGTTATCTTCCAGAGTTCAGAATTTCTTTAGGTTATTTTCAAACCTCTATACAGTATCATCTTTGTTCTCCATTTAGTGACTTGATTTTTTTTTTCCCTTTTCCTTTTAAAAGAGAATTATCTGCTAGTATAGCAGCATGAAAGCAAGTGGGTTAAGGATGTGTGAGATTAAGTTGTATAAGACTTCTCTTTTTTACTTGCATGGGAAAAATCTTCAGGTTCTTAGAACCGTGCCCAGCCCACTTGCAAGTGGATGCAAATAGTGATTTTGGTATAAACTTCTTGTGTTTACTAATACAAGCCAGTAATTTTGCCTGTCCAAGTTAGTGTTTGAACCATTTTGGTTTTGGGGGGATTTTCTCTTCTCTTCTCTTCTCTTCTCTTCTCTTCTCTTCTCTTCTCTTCTCTTCTCTTCTCTTCTCTTCTCTTCT
>VZUI01004999.1:0-32842 GCA_013401135.1 Cettia cetti
TCTCTGAGCCCTCAGAACACGGCGCCCGCGCCGGGGGGCCCGGGGGAGCCGCCGCGCGCCGGCCGTTACCGCAGGCCCCGCCCCTTCCGGGGCGCTCGGCCGCGCCGCCGCCCCCGCCTCCCTCCGTCCGCCCGTCGGTCCCTCCCTCCCGCTCCCGCTCTCCTTTTGTGAGTTATAGCAACCGTTGCCTTGTGAGTCGAGCGCCATAGTCACCGTAGTCCTGGCGACTGTTACCCATCAACAACAGCCGCTCCGCTCCCGCTCCTGCTCCTCCTCCTCCTGCCGCTGCTCCGCACCCCCTGCCTCACCGTCACCCACCACAACAACAACAACAACAACCGTAGCCGCCGCCAGCAGCAGCAGCGACAGCGGGAGCGCCGCCGCAGCCCGCCCCGGCACAGGTGAATTGCGCTCGGCGGGCGCACCCCGGCCCTCCCTCCTCCTTCTCCGCGCGGCATCCGGGCCTGGGCTGCGCCCTCGGGCTTCGCCCGTGCCGGCGGGGCGGCCAGGGGACGCGGGGCTCCCCGCCGGCCCCCCGCGGCCCTCCCGGGAGCACCGTGCGGTCGGGGGGAGAGGGGCGGCGGGCACAGACGGGGTGTCGGGCGGGGAGCGGGGCCGGCCGCCGTGCGGGCTGAGGAGGAGGAGGAGAGGCTGGGCGATGCCGGGGAGGCAGGCACGCTGCGGGACCTCCAGGACAATCGCTGGGATGCGGTGGGTGTGCGTCTGAGTTGGGTCTGGTTCGTACGGGTCGGGAGATGGAGAAATCGGGGGACGCGCTGCGGCCGTAGTCAAAGGTTGATGGCTTTAAACCTGGAAAAAGCCGTAGGGTTGGGAGGAAAGATGCAGCCGGAGACGGATCCTGTAGGACAGCAAGAGTAGGGGCTGATTGCCCCCTTTCACTTACAGGGGCCTTGTTCTGGTTTGATGTGACTACCAAATGACTAAATGTTGCAGGTTTTCGTGAACTTGCTGTATCTTTTAATGATACTCTCGATCATATCACACACACACACCCCACCCCCCCACCCCCCTTTTTTGGGGGGGCTTTCTCTGTGTAATTTTTTCTTTTATTCATAATTAATGTTGCAGTTTATTTTTTGTGAAAGCTGTATTTTCTTTGTATTTGAAGTGGGGTTTTGTTTATTCAATACCCCCACCAATACACACACAGATTAGCAGGTTGTTTTTTTGGGTTTTTTGTTTGTTTGTTTGTTTGTTTGTTTGTTTTCTTATTGCACTCCTTCTGCAGGGAATTGTTTTTAAACGTTGCTTTCATACTGACAATGTAGCATGGAACAGTGCATGTGTAGGTCTAGTTTATTGCACAGTGAGTTGCATTGGTGTGGAGAGAATCCATTTGTTTCCTTAAACTCTCCACGATGAAGGAAATTCAAGATACTGACTGCGGGTTTCAGTGCTAAGCAGCAAAGAAAGGAGAAAAAAATAGTACGAAAAAGAAGTCTGTGTGATTTTGTTAGTGGTGCAGCTTTTCAACCATACTTTTATGAAAGAGGAAAAGGGCATCTATTTACGCCTCAAAGAGATGTAGTAAGACTCACATTATTAATGAGTATAGTTTGCTGCTTATTTTCAATCCAAAATGCTTGCTTTCTTCATCCTATTTGTGATTGCTTATTAAGATCTAAAGATTTGTGTTGTCATTGATGTCAAATCATACTTCATATACTTTTTGAATTTTTTTGGATGAAATGAATTTTTGGCATCTTTTTTGGCAATGAAACATTTAACATCTTAACATTTCCATACCCAGCTGCACTCTCCCCTTTGACTTGTCAAAACGTGTGATGTTTTGGCAGGCTTTATTCTTTCTGAAGTGGTGACTTATTTATTTCCTTATTTATGTAGTAAAATAATTAGGAAAAAATAATGCTCTTGTTTTTAAGCTAAACCTCCTCATTTATTGTATATACAGCTTTTCCATTTTTATATCCTAAGATATCCAGTGTAAGATACGGGATTTGTCTCACATTGGAACTACCAATGAGTGTGACTGGGGCAATTTTTTCAAGCACGTATTACCTTAAAAATCTGCTAAGTAGTTAGTGCTTTGTTTGATACTGGTATTCCTTGAGGTAAGGCATATTGGATCGTCTTTTTTTAATGTGTTTTAACACTTCATAATTCACAAGAACTTAGTAAATAAATTGTTTTAGATGATGACCAAAAGCCTCTATATCATTGTCTTCTAATTTTTTTACTCCAAGATAAACCACTGTGTGCTAATTCTGTAGGTCCTGGTGTAAATAAGTTCCAATACATTAAGAATTTTTAAGTGTGCGTTCTAGTAGGGTATCAGTTATTTTGCACAAATTCTTTATGAATTTGTTGCTAGTTTCTGTGATTCATTGGTTTTGAAATAATTCCTGGCTGTTCCTGAAAAGAGATACCATTTCTGTACCTTACCTTTCTTGAGTAGCTCTCCTAGAGCAGGACAGAATTCTGCTCAGGATGGGATCATTCCTGGCTGTTGAAATCTGTCTTTGCAGAATGAGTATCCAGGCCGCTGGCTAGCAAAGCAAAGTATGTGCCTGCGTGTGAGACAAAGTTTCTGTTCTAACGCTATGGGGTGGTGTATGCAGGTGTTTCTTAAAAATTATATTAAAATCACATGTTTTTGTCTAAAACCAAAGACCTTTATAGTACTGTTTGGCTGCACTTTCCTTAGACAGTGACTACAGTTCAGAAAATAATAAAGCAGGTGTAATCACTGCTTTTAATATTATGGACTTTACTGAGTAAAGTATTGACTCTTTATTCTTTCTGAGATACTGCATGGACCACAGATGAGATCTGCATTATGCATTCTGATTTCCCTAATGCCCATAGCTAACAAAATAATTGGTGTTTGTGACGCTAACCAGTGTTTGAAAATGACATGGCTTGTGATTTTCATTAATTTATTTATTTATTTTAAATGCATAGGCTTTCATGACCTATGGAGTGACTACATAATTTTGTTTCAGCATATCCAAACAAAACGGTCGGGATCAGGTGCTCTGTTGTGTTACTCATAAGCTAGCCTACATTATGCTACTTTGGAGAAATCCTTTCAGTGAGGTGGTGTAGGTAAATGAAATCAACATCAAAAATACTGTTAAAAGTTGTTAAAGATTTAAAAGTCATGATGCTTTATTGGATAATTTGGTTCAGTTTTGTTAGCACTATCCCATTTCATGTTCCTCCCTGACAGAGTAGTTTGTTAATCAAAGACTGCCTAGAGAAATAAATGTGGTGCTTTATTTCCATTGACAAAACTTTTGAGAGGTCAGGCTGCTTTTGTTTTCTTTTCTTACTTGAAATGTAAGCCAATGTCTAAATAGTACTTTATCATTGTAGTTCCTTTTAGTGTTGTAGCTAGTGTTTCTCATTTTCATGATTTACTTTGAAGGGCTTTCTTCCCTCTGAAAATATTCTAGATTAGTTGTATTTTTTACTGCAGTCTTGAACAGCTGAGCTTCTGCAGGTGTGTGTCATGCAAAACGCTTAAAAAATGAATAGGCTTTAAAAATATGGCTATTAAAATGGTTTTAAAAAACATTGTCCGTTGGCAAGACATGTGAATGCTCTACAATACCGAATAAAAAATAAGCTTTTGGTGGCAATGTAGTGTCCTTGTAGTTGGAGTTCCATTTCAAAATTGAGCTCTTTGTCAAATTTATGTACTAGAATACAAAAAGAAGGTTGTTTTGAGATTATCAATGAAAATGCTTTTTTTAACTAAGAATTAGGGCCGAAAACTTAATGAGGCTTTTCAAATGAATAACTAATGTTTAAGATCTTTTATTTCAATTAGTTGCAAGTTTATTATCCATGTACTTTGCCTACAGTTGGTTGTCAATCAAAACTATACTTCTCTTTTCTCACAGATGCTATGCATACCCGTATTTTGGAAATTTAAGGATCAGTATATATACTGATTTGGCTAAATCTAGTTTGTTAGGGACAGATGGCTGATTTAAACAGGTGTCACTTCATTTCTTGTGCCTTGTGTTGAAACTGGTTCCAGAGGTTTACAAAAGAGCTTCCTGAAGCAGATGGTGATCTCCACTTCTGTGATTAGAAAAATGTACTTTTGTAGGAAATTATTTTCCTAGTGACTAGATGTATTTTAATAGTTTAATGTGTCATATTAGAGTTTATGTTTAACTATTATGCTTTAATAGTTACAATGTCATAGCAGAGTTGAAATGTTTCATATAATACAATCATTTTAAAATTTCTTTTCTCATTGAACTTTTAAAGGAGGTGTGATTATTTTGGTGTGAAATTCAGCAGTTGGAGTGTATGGATAGCGTTTACCTAATAATTGTTATTCTTGCAAGACCAAGAGCAAGATATATTGCTTGGGGTAACATTTTGTTTCACTACCTCATCTTTTCTACTTAGAGATTGTTTCGTTTTGGAATATTTTTTAATAAAAGTGAATTACTATTAAGAATATAGGTTTAGTTTCAAACTATTGTATGTTTACTTTTTTTTTCTGGCACCCTGCTGTGTTAGCAAATCTGCAGGTTTCTTTTATTTTTTTTTCAGTAGTTATAATTTCCTCAATTACAAAAGATTGTAATAAGAAAGAATGAAATTGAAGTTGGCTTTCCAATAATTTTTTTGTTATTTTTATTTCTAAGGATTCCTTTTTGCCTTTTTTTTTATGTTGACTTTTTAATCGCAATGACTGGTGTTTATTGTTAGTTGTTTTCTTTCTAGCAGATGCACCAGAGGGTGCTGTGCTATTTGAAATACAAAAAGGAAAAAAAATCCTAAGTTTGTTCATTGAAGTGCATTGATAATGCATATGAGACTTGAATAAGCATACCTAAAATTTTCACACTTTTTTTTCTGTGTGGTGCAATATAGCAAACTTAATGTTTTGACAATATTATGTTATAAATTATAGAGGAAATTGGCTGTTCTGGATCTGATTTTGTCTGTATGTGTAGATTCACACACTTAAAATGCAATTTTGCTTCATCAAAAGAAAACAAATATTTATATGTAAATTTTGTCTGTTTCACATATAGCTGAAACAATATAAAATGTATACATATTGAAGTACTATGTTAACTTATCTGAGACACACATGCATTTTGGAGTGACCTTTATTGTATGTTAAATTTTTCATTTATAAGTCTATATTCACATTTTATTTAGCTAATTTGCTCATATATGAACACTTTTTAAAAAATGCATTGCTGTATATACAATTTTTTTTCTTTCTCACTGGAGCTCTTCCTAGATGAAACTGAGATTGGCATGGGGGGGTGTGCACTTAAGAATTGCAAAAAGAACGGGATATTTTTCTCCATCAATCATTGGTTCTGGGAAAGAAAGCCACCAACTCACTTCCCCTCATACCCTCCACCCCTCCAAAAAAACCAGGAAAAAAGCAAAACCCAAACCAGCCCCTGCCTCTGCATATTTGTAAGTACCGTTATGTTTCATTTCAAAAAATTCTCTATGGCTATATGAACCTGTCAGATTGTAAATTAATTGTAGTAACTTCTATAGTTTAGTAATACCTATTTTTTATCATACCCCATGAGATTAATAAGGCAATATTCATTTTTTTTTTCTGTGTGTAGGTGGTTAATGGTGTCTAGTTTAGTGTAATTTCTGTTTGGAAGCATGCAAAAAGACGCAGACGGTATCTAGGGTAGTACACCGTAAATTGCTTGGTTTTGCATACTGTTGCAAACAATTTAATTGTTCTACCTGTTCCACTATTGCAAGTTGTTTTTTTAGTTAGGAAATTTAGATTTAATGTCCTAAAATGAAGAGACAGTGGATGGAATATATTAGAAATTCTATTTGATAAAGAAATTTCCCATTTTACAATATAAATTTTAGTGAGACTTGGAAGGTTAATTTCTAGCAGTTTCAATTTCCTCTTTTAATATTGAATTTATTTCTAACCTGTTTTCTTTAAATTCTTGCATGAAATTCATAACAATGCTATGAGAATGCCAAATATTGTATAGGAATAACTGAATTGGAATGTACTTGAAGCATTTATAACTTCATTCATTCATCAAAGAGAGGAAAGAGAAATTTAGCACTATTTTGAAAGGTAATTTCATTCACCCATAGACCCAGTATGTTGAGTACCTCTCAGCTTCTTAGACCATCTCTGAGTAAACAATATATTTAGTTATTTCATTTTCCTCTTATTGAAGAATAATTTCAAGTAAGTTTATAAGGCCTTTAATGCAAGAACCACGTATTTAGGTTTTGTTCAGGCTTTGGATGCTGCTACTATAGCTAATGCCTCAAAGCCGTGTTTACTGTTTATGTACCAAGTAAATGGATTCTCTCTTCTGTTTTACTTCCTCATTATATCTAATCTAACTATGCTTGCTCATAGATATCACCTCAGGGATGTTTTTTAAACTCTGAAACTCAGTGTAGTTGAATCATGCAACATTGCAAAGTAGAAATAGAAACAGGCAAAACTGTTAAAAGGTGAAGTATGTCAGTTTGCAGGTGCCATTGGGTCAGATTATTCTACCTCAGTTAAGATATTCTGGGGTTTTTGTGTTTTGGTTTTTTTTTGTCTAATTACTTTTTTATGTGCTGTTAACTATGCATCCCTTACAAATAACTTTTAAAAGTATATTAGGATTCTATGACAGAACTACTTACAAGACAGTTATTAAGGTTATAGATAGCTATTTATTTATTCAAAAATACATTTCTAGCTCCAGTGAGCTAGTTCATGTCTGCTGAATTATCTGGTGATTCTATAATACCTTTGGTCTGATTTTCTTCTCCCTTTCCCAAAAGTTCCTAAGTCTGGGGTGGGAAGAAGTCTTGCTTATGTATCTCTCTTAATATGACAGTGGTATTGGATGTTTATTGAATTTCTGAAGTTTCCTTTCCAGTGGATTAGAAGATTAGGACTGTCGATTTGTACTATTGTCTTTTGGTGTGACCTGCTGCAGATTATCCACAAAGCATTTTGAAATGTTGTTGTTGTACTGTGTGGCCTCATCGTAACAAAATTAGAGTCTTATCACCTGAGCTTTTTCTTCCTTGCATCATGGTAGCATTCTGCATTGCCAAGAGCTGGGAGTGAAATTACCCGTGAAACTAAGAGAGTTGAATGGTAGAAAGTAACTAGCATTATCTAAGTAGGATTTAATCTATTCATTATTGGTAGGGGAAAGCAAAAATAACAAAATAGCTGTCGTTCTCATGCCTGTGGAAACAGTGGTCAATGTCAGGATTTCTGTCTTGCGTTAAAAGTCTCATAAATTTGAAGACTTATTTTCTATTTAACTGCTGCAAAAAGTATTTTAAATTCTCCATTTAGAGTCCTAACTGTTTTGTTTTCCCAGTAACATGTCTGCTGTATTCTTACTTCTTTATTGTTCTCTCGCTTGAGAGTAGATACAATAGTTACAGATTTAATGAAGGAAAAATGTTTCCTACCTCCCGTTTTTGCTGATGAGATGCACATTATAGTTCTTCCATTAGGAAGGATATGTGGCTATACACAAAGGATTGTCCATTTGTCTTTCTAATTAAGGTTTTATATATTGTGTTTATTATTGGAAGTCAGTGTTAATTACTTTGTATCTCAGAGAATGTAGAAGATACAATAAAGAATTAACCTTGCCTTAGAACTACTTTCTTTAATTAAAATCCCATTCTTCCTTTTCAGTGTTTTTAAGAAAAATAGTTGTTTTATAATCACCATTTGAAAACTAATATTCCTCAAAATTTCTGATTGAAAATTCTGGAATAATTGAATGTTCAGATGATATGCATTTTACAGTTAAGTTATAGAAAGGTATTATTTAAATATATATACTTCAAGAGACTACTGCAATCATTTATAAAATACATGACTTATGAAAACTATTTAGATTATTTCTGTAGGAAAGTCCAGCTGTTTTCAAAGTTACATTAGCCTTGGATAGTGAGGAGCAGTTGTGCTACCTGTGTAGTAGCTGATTTATCAAATTGACTGTTAGGCATGAGGTGAGTTGACACACTGTGGTAGCTAAGATCATATCAACATCTGTGTTTGTCTTTAGTCTTTAGTTCACTTCTATTTTGTTTTGTCCACTCCGTGTTAAATCACTTCAACTGAGTTGCAGTTTGCAAAGGACTTGATAAATAACTCTTCCATATTCATTGTATTGTTTTTCTGTCAGATTTAGTAAATGGGAAAATGTAGATTCTAGTTTCTAGTTCCTCAGAGTTGATTCTGGGTAATAGTAATAGCAATTCCCTGTAACTTCTAGGAAGTTTATTTGTTGGACTTTCTGAAAGATGTGGGAGCTCTTCCATGAGCTATATCATCTTTACAGTTGTTTTAGAGAGTAAAACATACTTAGTGTTAAATCATAGATTTAATGTAATTTAATATAATTGTTATTTAATAATGAGAGGAGATAAGTAGGACATAAATATAGCTTCATTCCCTTTTTTTGTGGAAGTACTTTTGAGCTGCAAATCTGAATTTTAAAGTGAGGCAAGAGTGAGCGAATTAAGATGAAAATGCAGCTCTTCATGGTATTGTCTCTTTACAGGTACTTTCTGATGGAGGGTTGTCCTGAGTTGCTCTGGCTTTCTCCAGCTCTGAAACTCCTTTCTGGTGTAAGGACCACAGTCCTGGGAGGATTTTTTATGAGCAGGAGTGAGCAAATAAATGTATAAAGATTTCAGTATGCTGGGTCTGTAGTGGTGTGGAGATGAGAAAGGCTTAGGGTTTTGCAAACCTCAGGCTAGTTCACAGAATTTAGGTTCTGTGTCCAAAGTACCCTTTGCTAGCAAACTTATGTCACAATGAGGAAAGGCTTATTTGCAGTAAACCCAGAATCAGAGATGATGCTACAAAGGAATAGCGTAATTTACCATGTAAGTAATGATTCTGTCCTATGAAACAGACCTTCCAGTGTTTTAGAAGTTGTGGGTTTACCCTGATTCAGTTGTATCTGTGTGATGTAGTGGTCTTCTTAATGCTGTTGTTTCGGGCCATTCAGATGCTCAGCTGACAAACACTATAACCTTATGAACTTGTGTGGTCTAGGATATCCAGATTTCATGTTACTGTTTTATATCCATTTTTCCTGTGGAGGCAGATTTAAATTTCAGATATTAAAATTTCCTCCCATGATCTTGATATGGCTCACTGAGTTAAATTTCCTGTCCTTAACAGTTCTTGAAAGTATTCAGTATCTTTACTTCTTGGGCTGCTTTAGTATTTATTTCTCCTTAGTGAATTCTGAAGAAACTTGACATTTATTGAATTCAGGGAAGAGCTTGATACAGTGTTGCAGTGACAATACAGGATCAGGATTTCAGTGCAGTGACCAACTTTCATGACCTGATGAAGATAGATTCTTTATGCAGTCTCAAATCACTTGCTACAAGTTTATCACAAACATATTTCAGGCAACTGAGATAAAGAGGAGTTTTAGGATTACTTTGCATGTGAAAGATTGCCATATAAGGGCTCTCACTGCTTGATTTCAGGACAAAATACTAAGTTATTTGGCTAAGACTTGTAACAACTCAGTGATGTAAGTCTCAGCAGCTTTTAATGGCTTGTGTCCTCAGCACAGTTGTGAGTTTGAGATACTCAAAAGTCCTTGCATCAGCATAGTTGTATTTTCTGTTACTTGCTATGATCCAAGGATGGTAACTCTTCAGACACAGCTGAATGTCTTGAAATCTCAACATAACAGACTGGCCATCTGTAACCTACTGAAAAAAACCTTAAGCTGGAGCCAGCAGTTCATTTTTTTCCTGTACTTGAAAATAATTAATATTTTGAAAAACTGCGAGCATTTTCTCCTCATATTTTATAAAATGGGAAAAGATATAATGTCCTAGTCAGAGAAGCAGGTGGATCTGGCAGATAGGAAAATAGAAGTTACCTTTTTGTCATAAAAAAAGCCATTTATGTGTCTGTAAGTTTTGGTCAGAAATGCTTTAGTACTTGTCGCAGAGTTTGTAGTATAAGAAGGGGAAAGTAACAGGTTTTGGCCATTAAAAATGGCTTGAAGATGTAATTGGGTGTTAATAGTGGGAATTGAGATGTTGATTCATAATACATTAAGTCGTCTAATAAACCTGTGTCATCTCCATAAAACAAATTGCGTGGTCACAAGTATAACCTTGTTTTATAGTTATGCTTCTGACCTCCCAATGATCTGTTCTCTTTGGCTAATATTTAGATTTCATTTTTAAAAATATGTTCGCTCTACATGAAGTGCTTCTGTCATCCACAGACTGATTCAAAAGAATTTTATGTGCTCTAGCCACAACATTTAACTTGCTAGTATGGAAATGGTTAAGTTTACCACAATGATTCCAGAATGATTTTTGCTTTTATATTTCCTTCATATATGTATTTCTGTAGACTGCTTTTGTATAGTTGTATAGTTCCTAGCTAGCTCCAGTACTTTTCCCTACCTGATAGGCAGAAAGACAAAACACATTCCAGAAGCTCCAAGCCCCAGGGGTTCAAAGCCCCTCTTCTGTCTTGGTTCTCTTTGGGAGCCAAGGTTCAAACCAGCTCTTGGAGACACATTTTCGTAAATAAACTTTAGTTCCTATCTAAGGTGGGGGGGGGAATTCAGGAAAGGGTAGAAGCAGGGGGAATTACCTCATCACTTGTCCTAATTGGGGATTCTTTTCAATTATGCTAATTTGTTAAACTTAAACTGTGTTCACCCTGTGTGGGATGGCTATTTTTACATACCTGCCCCTTGGAGGCCGCTAATAAAGACCAGCCTTTATACTACCTCCTGTACTAGTACTGTCTCAAAAGTGTGTTGCTCATTTCTAGATCTTTATGGCATCAATAAAACCAAAGGAACAGGAGATGCTTAGGGTACTCAGTGGGGTATGGTGTGCAGTTTGTGGTTGGTTTGTATTTGGTTGATTGATTGGGTTTTTTTTCCTTGAAGAATGAAGGAAACGTGGCAGATAATTTCACAAGAATAAGAATCATAAGGCCATTTTATTTTAATCTAGGTTGTTCAACTTGTCAAATGGAGTTAACTTGTGTTAGGGCAAAGGGAAAAACTGGTGGTTTTCACAACACTGACTGGCATGTCATTTCTGTATTGAGCATATTTCCTCAAATAATCTGTTAACCATCCTTCGGTGTTAGAAAGCTTATCTTTTCTTAAAGCAAAGATACAGATTACCTATTATAAACACAGTTGTCTTAGTGAAATCTAGAACAAAAGCAGTCACTGAAGAAAATACTCTTTTAACCTACTTCTACAATCATCTCCTGCCCAAAAGGGAGAGAAATGCCAGTCCTGTGAAGCTCTCTAAGGCTTCACAGATCTGTAGCCACCTGCAGGTTGAGAGCAGAGTGGTTGGGACTACAGACTGGATGAGGTCCTGAGGTCTGTGGTCGTCAGGTAACTGTGTGCCTTGGCTGTAGAGAAGATCAAAAATGTCTCTCAGGCTGTATGAACACAAGTATAGGCAGGAAATTGCGAGAAATGTTTATCCACCTGTCCCTAGGGTGAGTTTATGATGCCTGTATCCCCAGTTGTCTGTTCTGTTTATGCTGGATATTAAGTTCTGCACCTTTCAGACTGGTTCTGAGAGTGAAGGGGGAGAGAAGTGTGCAGTTTGTTTGCAGAAACTGCACTTGCTCCTGTGCATTCTGCTTCCAGTCTGTGCTGTCTGCAGCAGGACAGTGGGAGAGAGCTCTCCTTTGCTTTTTAGTTAGTTTTTAGCTAGCTGAGGCAGAGTGTGGCTTTTCTTTTTCTTGGAACTGATGGGCCCTGCTCTGGACTAAAAAACCCAGGAAAACACCAGAGCTCACATCTGTGGCCAACTGGGGCCCAGGACACTGCATTCCAGCACAGGAGGGAATGATAAAAGACTAAGTGAGCTGAACTACACCCCAGGACAAGGACTTTGTGAATTTGCCATCTCTTCAGAACAGTAAGAGGTTTTATTGTTCAATATTATTCAAAATTTTTTATGTTTGTGAATAGTTTGCTTGTTAAATAAACAGGTTTTTTCTCACTTTTCTCCAAGGAAATCTTTTCCTGAACTAGTTGTGGGAGGGGCTGCATGAATCTGCTTTCTAGAGGGACCCCTTTGTAATCCAGTTTCCTCCCAAATTTGCCCTAAACCAGGACACCACTTCTCTTCTGTATTTATTATACAACATTCACATGCATTTCTGCTTTTACCTTCACTCTTCTGCAGTTGTGGGAAAGATGTTGGAGTGGGTTTAGCCAAAGGCCACTAAGAGTCTGGAACCAGAGTGCATGTCTGTGAGCAGGCACAGAGGGACATGGACTTGTTCAGTCTTGAGAAGAGAGAGTTACAGGGGTCCCAACAGCAGCCTGCTCTGAAGTGCTGCACTTCCTGTGGAAGTGGGTGGTGAAAGGGTGAGAGACAATTTTGTAAGGTGAAACAAGAGAGGTTTAGATTGGAGACAAGGAGAACTTTTTCCACATGAGGACAGGCCAACAATGCAGCTTGGACCAAGTGAGGTTTTGCAATCTCCATCTTTGGAGATTTTCTAGGTGTGACTGGATAAAGCCCTGGGGAGCTGGCCTAATGCCAAATCTGAATTTGCATTGGGAGGGAAGTTGGGCTGGCAGCTCCTGAAATCCATGGCAGCCCAAGGTATACTATGATTTTACGTGTGATTCTTGCTCT
Organism: Cettia cetti; assembly: GCA_013401135.1. NCBI lineage: Eukaryota > Metazoa > Chordata > Aves > Passeriformes > Sylviidae > Cettia > Cettia cetti. The sequence continues at coordinate 12,670 of VZUI01004999.1, forward strand.
ACAGCAGAAATTCCAAGATGTGATTAAGTCTTGTAGTCTTGTTGGACAGTTCAATTTCTTAGGACCACATTTGAATCTTCACATCAGGAGATATAAGTGAAGGGATAGAGCTAGAGTCACAAAGTAATCCTCTTGACATATATCACAAAGACCTGCATCGGGTGCCCAGGAGACCATCTCCCTAACAACCCAACTTTTGTGTTCCTTTCTTCTTCAGTGTGTTACATTTCTGTTAATTTTGGTCCAACACTTCATCCTATGGATTTTGCAAACTTAAGTCTGGACATAGACTGGATTCCTCACATTTATTTATACTTTAGAATGAAACCTCAAGACTTCCCACTGGAGTCCTGCAGAGGCAAAAAACAAAAACAAAAACAACCAAAACAAACAAAAAACAAACAAACAACAAACAAACAAACCCAAAAAAACACCATAGAGAAAACTGCAGTAGCAGGAAAACAAATTTTTTTAAGTCTCTTTGAACAAAGGGTTTTATAAAAGAAGGAAAGATCTTGGTTGAATACCTGGCAAAACCAAACCTCAGTTGCTGATTTGTGTGGACATTTATTTGTGTGTATTTATCAAAGTCTTAATTTGCAGTTTTTAATTCCTTTGTTATAGCGAAAGAGAAGAATAAATTAAAAGAGGAAGAACTGCAAACAATATTTTTATTGGAAATTATTTAGAATTTTAAAATAAACTGGGTAATTTTCTTTCTTTATTGAAACAAGTTCAGGGTGTTGATGAAAATTCTATATTTGGCTAACTGCCCAGTGATTTATAAGTGGTGTTCAATGTACATAACAGACAGCAATGTGAAGAGGGAGTCTTTTTTGTAATGAGGATATCTAAAATATTTTCCTGTAACTTGCTTATATTTCTGTTCATTTTGATAAGAACTGGACTGTGTTAAAAAAAAAAAAAAAGGATTTCAGAAGCAAGGACGATAATTTTTAAATGTATGTAAAGATATATTAATTTTTTAAAAAGTGTTTGCCTTGTCATATAGCTGCAGATATAAAATTAATAGCAATGATAGATCAAGAGGAAGGATCTAAGAAAGTGTGTATTACAGAAACTATTATTGGTGAAATCAGAAAAATAGGTTGATAATCAACGCTTTTGTTGACTAAAGTGGTTCTTTTTGGAGGTCTTTGTTTTGGCTGCAGTTTATCATGATGGGACATTTAGATCCATAGCAAAATTAATGTACTTTGATTTCTCTTACTCTTGTTTAGCACTGCTTGAGGGATAAGCAAAAACATATGTGTACATTACTAATTACAATAAATGTAGTCTTGATAATCATGGCAGTATTAGAAAGTAATCCCTTTATTTAAATGGAGATGTTTCATATCAGCTAATAACTGAGTTGAATTGAATGATTAAGGCCTAGATAAGCAAATAATTATTTAGGGCATTTTTTTATTTTATTAGTAATTTGTTAAACTTACTTCTGTCAAATATGAGAATTTAAGTTAAAGAGGGATGTAGGATTTCCATAAAGTGTTTCCAGTGAATTTTTCCCAAGGAAAAATCCTTTTTCTGGTTTTACATGAACGCACAGTGAAACTCAAAGTGCCCTAAAAGATGTAACACCATGACATGGTCAGCACCTTTTTCAAGTACCTCTTTCTAATGTGCTTTTCTTTTAGAATGTTCCTGTCAAGTCCTGCCTGACTTTTGAAAGTCAGTGATTAAAATGAATATCAAGAAATTCAAGTAATAGAAATCCTACTAAAGAGCTGCAAAGAGCTGCAATATGGAAAACAAGTGAAATAAACCTAAGCATATCTCAAAATGTATATAATTAGTGTTCAGTGTTGGTATTGTATGTGTCGTAGTTTAGATTTCTGTATTTCTGTATAATAGATGAGGTAGCTAATGGTATCTGTTTGATATTATTTTTACTGTTACTTGGCTGTTATGGAAGAACAATGAAATGGTATGTTATATAGTCATATGTCTTTATCTTAAGACCTAGAAATCAAATTCAGTTTCTGCTGTTTATGAAATAAATCTTGAATAAATATTGTTGCTGAATGTTCTTTATATTTGAATTGGTTTTTTTATTCTCTGTAGGTGTAGTAGGCTGAAGCCTAATAAAGAAAAATAACCAAATAATTATAAAAATCAATTACCATTACCTTTTGTCAAGCTGTCTTTTGAAAGTAATATTACTTAAACTTCCTGAGCATCAAGCTTTTTTTAGGTTATATGAAAATTTTTGTTAGGAATGTTTTGTAGCGTTAGAAGCCAGAAAACATAAACAAACAAATATGCTTTGGATCCAATTGTGCAATTCTCAATATTCAATTTGTATTATAAATACAATCACTACAAACATAGAGATTAGTTAAGTATTCACTTGTTGTACAGTACCAGCTTGATTAATGACATTCTTTCCTCTTTTTTATAATTAATGAATTTCCCTTAAAATTTTCCTTTTTTATTATATTTTATTTGCATTTCTGTGTGCTGGTATGCTTTTCATTATTCTTTACTTCACTTGAGTTTTACATTATGCTTTATTTTTTTAACACAATGTTCTTTTTTTGAGGGCAAGAAAGCCATGCTAGATAAACCTAGCTAATAAGAATTCTTATGCATGTTTTTGTATTACGATTTCATGTTTTCAAATGCTTTCTACAGTAAATCTTAGCTATGAGCTTAAAGAACTGATTCTTTGAGAGAAAGGTAGTGGTGAGTAAAGAGGATTTAATAATTATAGGATTTTTTTATAAATGAATGCCTGTAGGCTGAAAATATAAGTTAAAGTGGTTTGTTCTAAGTCACACATGGAACAAAAATAAGATATTGGTATCTATCCAGGAAATACAAGCTGTAGCTTGTTCAAATCACTATCTTTTCAGGTGTTGAGTACTGTTAGGTTGGAAAATCAGAACAGAATGTGCCATTTGGAATGGAGTGCCTTTTACAGTGAGGTCAACAAAAAGCCATGTGGGAGGGGTTTTTTTTATGTTTCGCTTACAGAATTTTTTTGGGTTTTTTTGTGTATGAGTTAGAAGTATTTTAAATGTTAAAATATATTTAATTTCATGCGACATCAAAATCAACACCGGTAGTAACGGTGTCTTGTGAATAAACAAGTGCTTGTGAAAGCTAATGTATTGGGAAAGGTCACACAGGAAAGCAAACAAAGTTATAATTAATATCTTAAATAATGTTGTCAAGTGTGATAGTAAATTTCAAGCATGTTTGGTAAAATAGTATTTTTGAAGTGAGATTTTTTTTGTTGTTGCTTTCAACATAATGCATTTCTTGTGTATTTCCTGTAGAATTGCCACTGCTGAATTTGCTCTTAAATTGAGGATAAATTTCTTAAAGAGAAAAAGATAAAACATGGTAAACAGTGAAATGTTAGTTGCCTTGTTGCAGTACTTCAATACAGGGTTACAAAGCTAAGTAGTAGATTTCTAAAGATACTTAAAATTCATATTGTAGGGCAGAGTATAGGATCTCTTCAGGACATAAAGCAGTTTTTTATAATGAGACAGCTTTCTGTAAGTGGATTTCTAAATTTCTAGTTCTGTAAATGATTCTTTCTCTCTTTTCTTCTTTCAAATTAAAGTATATGCCAGTCCTGAATTTTTTAATGTCAGCATTCTTCCTTCCTTTGCAGTTTATAATGTAGTTCTTTTTTTGCTGCTTTATTATATCATCATTGGTGACAGTGATAACGGCTTACTTAAATTTCCCAATTACAATTATTTTTTCAGTAGTTTTGTGGCACTCACTTTTAGATATTAAGCTCTGCAGTTCAGTATCCACAGTTTGGCTGTTTGGTTTTATTTGTTTTTTTTTTTTCCTTGTTCTTGTTGGATGCCTGGCTTGGATGTGGTTTAATATTTAACAATTTATCTGAGATAGTGGGGTGTGACTAGTCTGCTAAGCATCACACAGTGCTGACATATACCCAGTTGGTTGTAGGGGCAGCCTACAGGTGCTGAGATTGGCTTTCAGGGACTGTCTTTTTATTTGCCAACAGCCATTTTCCTTTCATGTTTGCTGATCTCTAGCTTTCTCTCAGTGCTTTAGCCTGCTTCATGGCAGTATATACAAAATTGATGCTTAAAATATATTTGGAAGCATGTTCTTTCAGTAAATTTGATGTAATTGGAAATAACTTGAATTGAGAATTTCAGAATCTATTTCTTCTAACAGCTACATGGAACAGGTAAATCTCTAGACTGCAGAAAATAACCCCACTTATTGAGTGGAATGCTTGAAGAATAACTTAAAATAAGATCTTGAGTTATTTAGGGGTTTTGGTAGAGGGGCTGTATTGCTTTCTCAGGGAATTCAGGGGGCAGTTATACATGCATTTGGCCTGGTCTAATTGTGGTAGTAGTGAATTCTATTCTAAGAATGGGATTCTAGAATTATGGGAGACATACTGCCTTTATAACTCATCTTACTAATATGGAATTGTCTCCTAGAGCAAAGGGAATGTTCAGCTTGTACAGCTTATTTGAATGGCCAGTTTACAAGTGAGTTATCTTGTGTAATAAAGGATGAAGGAATCTTAGGCTCGTCCTTAAGCTAATTATATTGAGATTCTGTTCAAATTTCTTTTACTAAACTGTCAGTGAAGACAACCAGAGTGTCCCATCAGACTGAAGGCATCAAGGCTCTATTCTGTTTTGTGTAAAGAAACCACTGATGTCTACAAAGTTCATTTGCTTCAGTAACATTAAAGTAAATATACTTACAGAAGAACATTTAAGGAAAAATGGTGGATCCATAACTTTGGATCTGTTCTCTTTGTCAAAGTCTTTCTTGTCTCTAATAAGTTCTTGGGCAACACAGAAGTATGTAACAAGCTCTAACAAAATGTTGACTGCAGAACTTAATTCAGATAGATAATCAGTACCTGCTTTTTAATTCTCAACCTGTTGGTAGTTATACAGCATGACATGCGTCTATGACATCTTTAGCTGTATCTAGTTGTGGGTAGTGTCCAAGCAGCCTGTCATCTTTGAGGTCATGTTGTCTAGCATATTACAGTGATCCTTTTTTCATAAAATCATAAAAAGTAAACTAGCAATGGTGTTGATACACAGCAATTCTTTAGATTTATGGGTTTGGCTGTAGAAGTCGATAGAATGTGTTTCATTCTGGCATTTGGTTGTAGACTCTACTATATTGGTGGCTGTGGACTGTTCCAGGCTAAATCCCTCAAGTACAGGGGGCAAGGCAGGTTTTTTGTGGTTTGAGTGTTACAGTGACACAGGTGAAAAGTTCAGTTTTGCCTTTGAGAAAGATTTTGCAAGCTTAAAAATTCTGGAAAAGCAACAAAGTTGTAATTGGAAGTTTGAATGAATGAATACATTCTGCTGATACTTGCTGTTTTACCTCCAACCATCTGAGATTTTTGTCTTCAAAACATGCTTCATATTTGTTAATTGTTTTCACGGTTCCCCTAAAAAACATCACCCACTAAGTAATACATAAGGATAAACCCTAGCATTTCCTTATATGACTAATGAAATCAATTTTGTGGCACTGTCTGTTACATTTGTTGTCTAGATAACTAATCTTAACATTTCCGATAACTTTTGGGACAGTGCATTAATTTCTTAATTTTTTACTCTTAAAGTAAGCTTGGTTGGTTTGTTGTTTTGTTTTTGGTTTTGGGGATTTTTTCTGATATGCCTGTCTGTCTTATGCAAAAGAGAATTAGAGGTTTCAGAAAAAACATACTAACAAAACAATTAGCTTGAAAAGGGTAAGCAAGAATAGGTGCTACCATTTAAGGAGAGGCATTTGCAACTTATTTTTCACTCCCAGCATTCTGGATAGTCAGGCAAATACAATCCATCCCACAGTGTTGTATGGATCTGTTTAAAGGACCAAGCTGGAGGAAATGCTGTTTTCTTAATTCTGGTGCTATGGAACAACTTGTTCTTTGATGCAGACTGGAACTGCCTCAGATTATTAGAAAGAAAAGCCATAATAATCAGCTCTTTTGCATGTCATTTCTTAGCCATTCTTCAGCAGATTTGCAAAAATATTGCTGAAAGAAATTAATCTGTGGAGATTTACGTTAATGTCTAATATGTCGAATGTGTAAAGGTGACAAAGACAACAAAACCCAAATTCATTTGAAATTTGTTCAGAGATTTGTTGGGCATCTTTTGATACAGATTATAAATAAGAAATATTCTGCCATTTTAGAGTTAAGTTCATTTTTTTCTTCAAAGTCCCACTTCTATGATCTAGAGTATGAAAATTGTATGAAAATGTATTGTTCTGTCAAAAGTTTATTATAAAATATCTTTGCAGAGCATGTTTAGCAACTCCATTGTACTGGCTGGTTAGTATGTGAAGGTTAAACTTTGATGGGGCTTGGAGTTAACAGATTTTAACTTTGGTAGTTTAAATGATGGATTAGAGGAAATACTTCTGTGCTTTGTTCTAGCTTGCAGTATAGGTCAGATATATTGCTTCTGTGTAATTTTTGGGGGGTTGTATTTGTATACAGTATTCAAATCTATCATTGTAACTTCTTTTAAGGGTCTGCCTGGAGTTGGGGTTGACTAAGGAGAGTGTTAATCTATTTAAATGAACTGGTTAGAGCCATAGGAGAAGGCCCGTGGTGTTTTCAAGGCTTCTCAGCCTGAAAGTGCCGCATAACCCTTTTAGGTTGCATAGCAACAGGCTCCTAGCAACAACAATAGATTGAATTTCCAATAGTGACCAGGCCGGATGTAATAATAAAGCAAGAGTACAAACAGTTGTCATGGTTTTCTTTTCACAGTAAACTAGTGTTGAATTTAGGGAGATTTCTGTTTCCCAAAGCGGTGAACCTCTTTGCAAAATGAAACTAATTTTGAAAATTGAGGTTCCAAACCCCTGACAAGGTGGTTAAAATAAGTGACTTTGATGTCTAGTAGTTTGAACATTGGGGAAAACAAATAAACATTGCATTAGTTGTTAAGGAAGAAGACTACTTAGTAACCACTTTTAATTACTTTTAAATATCTGCTTCTTTTATAAATTTACCTGTACTAGATCTTCATAGAAACTGCTAGCTGTACCAATTGATATACATGTTGTTTTGAAAAGTTTGGAAATACCTTGTGAGTATACTGTTAAAAGGTAAGGAATAAAACTGAGTAACAGATTTATGTCACTAATCTCTCAGTATTTCATATTTTCAAGAGCTGTTATGTGTGAAAGGTAGAAATATCTGGTCAAGCAAGTGATTTGGAGTGTCGGAAATTATCTCACAAAATAGTTATAGCTGTAATTCTGGATGGTTACATTTCAGTTTAAATGTTTTGACCTGGCTAACAGTTGAAAATTGTAACACTGGTTGTTAAATAAAGATGTAGATTAACACTAGATTAACACCTCTTTTCAGTTCCTGTGTCTGTTTTTGGGATAGTGTTGAAGTGTCACTACAGTAAAGGCCAGTTGTCTTAACTATAAGGACAAATTCGTTATTTGTAACCTGCTATATTCCATTAATATGGCACCCTTTGGTTTCTGAATAGATGAAAACTATTCTAATAGTATAAACCATTCATCTTTAGTTGCTGATAACTGGCAGCTCCTGGGGCTGTAAAATATTGAAAAAAAATTATATTTTGCAAGTTGTAGCCTGGACTTGAGATGTTTCACTAGATTTTGATGTTTCAGTATGTTCAGGTGTTTATCACTACTGTTTTATCTCAGGAATTTTTAGAACTGAATTCTGAAAAAAACTTTTCAGTGGACCTCTTAGGTGTGACTACAGATAGTATTCTCCATGTTAAAGGATTTGAAGGGACCTTATAGGCTGTCTAGTTCCACTTCCCACTAGACCAGGTTGCTTATGGCCTTATTCAACCTAGCCTTGAACATTACCAGGATTGGGGCATCCACAGCTTCTCTGGGCAGCCTGTTCCAGTGTCTCATCAGCCTCACAGTAACTTAATTTCTTATTAAGTTTTTCCTCATTTGACACTGGAATTCTCATGGTGAAGGGTATTAACATGGTGACAGAGATATATTTTGGATGTATTCAATGAAACAATATTTATTTATATGATTGTATTCAAAAATTGAGTTCTGTTATTTGAATGGTGAGTTAAGCAGTAGTCTGAATGACACTCTGAATTTGTATTATGTTTGTAATTTAGACAATCGACTCATTTAAACTCTTGAATTTTAAAGCTTAAAAATTATTTAGGAGTGTAATCTAGTCTGAGTCTGACATATAAGAAAAAGTGTTTGACTAGCATTTGTGGATTGCTAACTAATTTTGTGCACTATAGAGGTATTTATGTGACAGAGTAACTACTGCCACAGCTGGAGAGCTAGGAGAGTTTGAAGAATTTAGCAGAATTGGAGGTTTGGAACTTAGAATAAGGTTAAAATTTGATAAGGAGTTATAGCTAGGATATAGAAAGAAGAAATTTAAAAATACAGGAACATAACTTTTACAGCATTTATAGATTATGACTGTTTAAGGTATTTTTACTGAGAGTTGTTTTGTATAGTACAGCAGTGATATTTTCAGAGAAGTCTCAAGCATTTTAACCTTACACTGTAACAACAGTAGCTGGTATATATTATGGCAAATACATATTCTTAAATCACGTTCATGACAATCAGAATTCCTGTAAGAATGTACTTTACTTCCCAGAAGTGCAGTCATTAACTTTGTTCAGCTCCCTGTGCCCCTTCTCCTACACAGCTGGATTTCTATATGTGGTATTAGTGCTTGATTTTACTTTTAGACCAGAAATGTTGCTTAGAATAGTTACTTAGTAATATTGTTCCTGTTGGGCAAACATAAATAATTGGATTTGTGGGTTAGGGTGTCTACTTCATCCGGACCTAATCCATCAGGCTGCTTGCCTCATAATTTAAAAAACCCAAAAACCTCTTTTGTATTCAAATCAAAGGACAGAGGTTAGATATTTGACTCTGTGCCAGATATGATGGTAATGAGTGTTTCTTTGCGTCCTGTGCTTTTAGGGGAGTTCAAGTGAAACTTACATCTGGAAAGGATACTTTGCACTTCTTAGAGCTTAGTTTTTATGAAAGAGAAAAATAAATATATAATATAATAACTAAAAACTGAGAGGGCGGAAAACCAATTGTAAAGTCTTGTAGCATGTAACAATGGAAAATCTTGAGGAATAAAAATGGAAGGTGATCAAAAGAGAAAATTCGTACTCCCGATTTTATTTATTTGCTTTTAACTGTAAGAATATGTAATTTTAGGAAATGCGTTCAAGTGTTTGGAAATGTAAAAAGAAAGACTGGGAGGAAGTAGGTCTCTGAAGTTTGAAGGACAATAGAGAGCAAGAAGTTTGGCAAAAAAATCTGTGTAGTCAGTTGGGCTGTACATTTATCCTCCTACTGAACTGCCATGAAACGTAATGTATTGTGGCATGGCATTGTGTGTTTAATCCTATTTTTAAAATTAATGCTGTTGATATGCAAATTTATTTTCAGAATTTTCCATTTTATGTAAACATATTCTATTCTCATATTGATGTATTGTAAGAACAATTACACTACAATTAAGTGTAAGAAGTTAAAACGATTATTTTTTTGTTTAATGTCTGTAAGTTGAAAAGTGTAGTTTGGGATAATGGACCAGACCAAACCCATTCAGAAACAAACATCTCATACACTTTCTGTTTATTTTTTGTAGTGATGTCTTCCTTTTCTCAATACACTAACAATGACTAAAATAACAAATACAAGCAATAATGTTGGTTTATATAGTGCTAATGAAATGCTGTGTAAAATTACAAGATGCTTAAAAATGCAGTTTTTTAATAGGTAAAGAAACAGGCCGAAATAGTGAATGCTTCCAAGCAAAAATGCTCTGTAGCATTAAATGTAATTGTTGTTTGGAGAACTACAATATCTAATTAATTTTTTGGACTTAACTGCTATTTATATGCTACTGGAGTATATATGATGTTGTTCTTTCATAAATTTACCCATGTACAATATTCACTCTTTGATCATATACTGTTATTTATGCCACATTGATTTGCCAAGAAGAGTGAAGAATGTCAATGAGATGTTTTTCTGCTTAATTAAATACTTAACACCCAACTTAATAGGTCTACATCACATAAACATAGACATTAATCAGATATAAGTACAAAATGCTGTTTGTGCATTGGATCTGAACTTGTGTGTCAGCACCTCTCTTTTTGATACACCCTTGAAGATTTTCAAGTTACTTGTATTGGAAGGGTAGGTGTAGGAAGCTACTGTGCAGTATTCGTGTGCATCAGACCTGCTTTTATCTAGAGGGGACAAAGATGTACAAAAATAATCTTTGATGGTGACCTTTTGAAGACAGAGATAGAATTTTCAGGTGATGAGATTTATGTATTTTTATATTTCTGGAAAGTAATTCTTCAGAATGCTCATGTGTTACTTCTTTTTGCAAGGGTTTCATTATTGGAAAATTCCGAGTTGCCTAAGATTTACAGATTTTCTTTGGTATTTTCCTATGTTTCTGACAATTGAGAATCTAAGATTTCTGTGAAATTCTGAGAAAAAATATTTTTTGCCATTTTTCTTCCAAATGCATTTTATGTTGTAATAAATAGGAGAGTATCTAAATAGTATTGCTAAATATTACATACAGCTTTACATTTATACTTTCATGTACTAGTTATTTGTGTTTCACTTGTCTCATGTTTTTAATAGAATTTTTGTCTATTCTGAAAATGCTGACTATGATTATACAATCTTAAACATAGCCCTTGGGGCTACCTATTTTGTATTAGTTATTGTCGAAAAAGCTGTCATTAAGGACTTCTCTTTTAAGAATTTTACAGCTAGAGTGTGTGAATTGCTGTCTCTCATGATTTAACTTCGAAGCATACTAGAAGAAAAAGCCCAGTATTTGGAACTTGGTTAGTTTCAAGGTCTTTCTAGACCTTTCTAGAAGCACAGAAAATTTCTATTACAGTCATTGAAGGTGCTGACCTAGAAAGCAAACCTTATTTTAATTTTCTGTTACTTGATCATAAAATATAATTACCAATCCAAAATCAGTCAGTAACATTAAGTTATTCATGCCTTGAGATAATATGCCATTCAGTTTTCACATGAGTGTGAGAATAGTGGTGATATCTTCCAGTCATTTATCTCACTGAAATAAAAAAATATTAAGCCTCTAATCATTAGATAAATAATACTGTAATTACTTGAAGTCTCAGTAGCTAGGTCTGTTTTTTCCCTTTCTGTGGAAGACAGTCTCTTTTAAACTTGAAGATTGCTTTGACATGACAACTGTGACATTAAAATCAGTGTAGTTCCTTTGAATAATTAATTGGTGTGCCAGTGCTCTTATGAAAGTGGCAAATGTAGGCTGTATCTGGTGTTGTTATTTCAAAATAATTTAAAACTGCAGTAATGCTTACTGTAAAAACCTGGCGTTATAGGTTCAGACGTATGTCAGTTCTTTTAAAAAGTTTCACTTCCTTAATGTGTTTGACTAGGTAATTTTATCAAAATTTTTTAACATGTCAATTGTGCTATGTATTTGAGTTTAGGGGAAGGGAGAAAGGGAATGTTCCCAAATGAATTCTCGTACTATTTCAGCTTTCTTTGATATTGTTGTTTTTAATATCTGAAACAAAACCGTTGTAGTGTTGAAAAAATATCTTTACCAGGTAATGATGCCTTGAATGTGGAGAGTTTGACTCCCGTCTTGTACTGTTAGTCACTTCTGGCTGCACACTGCAGTTCTTTCCTGCACTTTTCACTTCCATTTCTTCTTCAGTATGTGAGACAAATGCGTAATGAAAAAAGCAAGTAGTTTAATTTTCAGTTGAATATCAACAAAATATCAAACTATAGCTGTATGACTAAAATCATTGTGATGTCACGGCCTTGCATACCCTGCAGTGAGTTTGATCACAGGGGAACAGCTGATCACTGTGAAAAATAAGTTACTGTCAATGGTCTCTTCAGGGATTATTTAAATATAGAAATCTGTGTAAGGGAGGATAGGGAATGAAATGTCCAGATAGTAATTGAAGATGAGTTCTCTAGATGCAGTTTGGGGCAGATCTGGTAGAAAAGGGCAGTGGTAAAGGCCAAGGTACCCAAGGTACATTATTCACTCTGGTCTTTGTTGGTAAGATCTGCCTTCAGGTGTTGCAGGTACCAGTGCAAAACTTCTGGATCGTGGAAGATTTGCCCTCTGTGGAGGAGTGTGAAGTTTATGACTGTTTAAACAAACAGGACATGCAAGTGTCCATTTGTTCAAGGAAAATGCATACAAGAATGCTGAGGGAGCTGACCAATGTCACTGGGAAATTATTCCTGATTGTTTGAAAGGTCATGGTGGTCAGGGGATGTTACAGGTGTGGGGCTGGGGGATATGGGTTTTCACTACATTTTTGATCAAAATGCTTCTGTCTGTAGAAACAGAAATGCAGTTGGTTCATATTTATTCTTACTAAAAATAACTACACATTCTTCCGTATGTCCTACTCCATTTTATTAAACCCTTTTTTTCCAAATTAATAGATACCTACATAGTGTTCACTTTTGCTTAGGATTGTATTTTCTTTTTCGGTACAATACTGAGTAAAAACAGATACTAGCACTGGAAAATTGAGTTGTTCAGCTACCAGTTAAGAAAATTTATTCTGAATGAAACATGATATGATTTAGTTAAAATGCTTTCAGTGCTGTTTCGCTATCTGGCTTATTAAAGATGCTTTAGGATAGTATAGACTCTGCTAGTAGAAGACTAATGTAGGGAAGTAATTAAAGAATCGTTGTTCATGGTGAGTTGGATTTCATTAATTTAGTCAGTTAAATACCTTAATTATTTTAAAAAAAACCTATTGAGCTAAATCTGAACCAAATGCCAGGGCATAGTGGTAGTCTAGATGCTAAAGTTGCATAGAACTATTCCATGCTTTTCATTTATGCTGGTATGATTAAAAAGATGCCACGTCAACGTTCCTGTGGCTTTGTCACTGCAAAACTTACTATATGACCTGCTGTTTGGCAGTTAGATTATTGCTCATGATTTGCTTTTAAATGGGAAATTTAATTTTTGCAGATTAAACAATTGCTGCCGGTGTCTATTGTTCATCTGGAAATATTTGAATTAAAATTATTAGGTATTTGAGAATTGATTTATTGATCATAAACATTAACCAGATCGTATTTCCATAGGAAATACCTGTCAGGACTCAATTGTTACAGTCAACAGTTTCAGTCCTACAAGTGTGTGAATAAATAATTTTGTGCTGTATATTGCTGTTTCTGTACTACTGGATATTACTTGGTGAGAGATAGGAAGGTTGCTGAAGAGGATTGGTTGAAAAGGCAAAGAAACATATCAAAGATCATGAAAAGGAGTGTGGGAAAACAGAGTACTGAATTTAAGTATTCCAAAAAGGATTAATGCATTAGTTGCATTTTGAAGAAACTGGTTAACATCACCTGAGATTTATTTTTAACACATTGTATAGCACACACATTCTGTAATGGTTTTGCAGTTGTCCAAATCAGCAAATCTACTCAAGTGATATATTAAGCCACCACAGTTTTTACTAAAATGAAGTTAGTAAGCAGCCAAAGTAGAGTTTCCATGGACTAGAACCTCTAGGATTAGCTGCAGCTTAGCAACATTCTTAGTGTATTAAGGTCTGTGTAATTCACGTTCATAATTGTATTTCAGAAGCTAATTTAATTAAGGTAATTTTTGAAGTTTATGTTCATTCATGACTGTAACATAATAGAGCTACATTGGTTTATCAGCTTATCTTCCACAATGCTATTGGAGTTGACCTAATAACATCTTCATTAACTGAATTTTAAAAAGTAAGTTTCATAAGTTCAGTCACTGTAGGGGAGCTCTAAATGTAGTAAGTTACCTTCATGGTCAGATACCTGTTTTATCAATATGATCTAATACGAGAGAGGTAACTACTTCAAAGCATTTAAAATGACATGTGGGTAAGAAAGATCATGCCAGGGATTATATTATAATCCTCCATTATATTTCATTAATTTCAGATGTTTCATGTTTTAAAGAAATTTCTGCATACTACAACAAGAAAGATGAAAAAGAAGAAAAATTAAATAAATATTTATCATATGGCTTAAAATTCTCTATAGGTGTCAGTCTCTATCAATAATCATGAGAAGGTGGGGAAAAATTTGGTTATGTTTTTCATGCAGGCATGCATTTGGAGTTAAAAACTACCAGGTGTTTGTAGTATTTCTAGTAGGTGCTTGTCATAAAAATAAAGATTGGTGTCTCAGCCTGTTTTCAAATATCTCTACAGTAGCTAATTTTATTTTTATGCGGTTGGTGTTTAAGGTTTCAGGGAGTTTAAGACTTCAGCTTCCATGCCATTAACTGTTTAAGGATGGTTATGTAAATAACTGTTTTACTTTCTTTGTACTGCTTCTGTAGTTATATCGCTTAGATACTATGGCAGTAGTGGTGATGGGTATTTTAGTTAGGAAATGTTAACTTCTCATATTTGGGGTTTTCTTTGACATTGCTTGAAAACATAGAGACCCCTGTCCTGATTATTTTTTTAGGCTGAACTGGAATACCAGTGCTAAACTAGAACAAGAACTAGACAGCATTCACTGTAATAAAGATTTGTCAGAAACCCTGGAGTACATGAATGAGTTTGTTTAATTTAAGGGTAAGACAACATACTTTGGGAAAGAGCTATGCTTACTAAACTTCATCTCTAGATACTAGTTCTTGTAGAAAATGCATAGGAAATATTCTTAAAACTATGCAGTTACATTATAATATATTACTTGCCTAGTTTTCTACACTATATGAATGTTTGAGAGAGCCATGTGAATAAATTGGTACCTTACCTCATTGTTACACCTTGCTTGTGTGTGTGTGTGTGTGTGTCTGTGTCTTTTCTGCCACCCTGTGGGCCAATTTATTTTTTTACTAGAATGAACTCTTCCTTTATTTCCTGGAGAGGAACAGTTAGGGGGGGGGTTTACATGGATTTTTGTGCAGTTGTTTTCTACTCATTTTTGTTTTCTGAGCTGAAGTTGAACAAAACTCCTCCTAGTGTTTTTAATTCAGCATTAACTCTCATAGGAACCTGATCACTTCAGTTTCTACTATCAATGGCGGGAATTTCTAAAGATTCTAGCAGTATGTTTTTTCTTCAGCTCACTTTGTTGCACATGGTGTCAGTTTAAGAACAAAGATGTTAAAAATGGCCAGCACTTTCAATTTTCGGATTGACAATGTGGTCTCTTCATTTGTTGTCCTCCACTTGGACACCTTTCTATATGGACAGCTGAGTGTCACAGCAGTTTCTAAATGGACGATATTTTTGGAAAATGAAATTTTTTCAGAGCTCTTTTGAAATGTGGGTATCAGGGGAATCAATGTGTTTGTGATAAAAGACATGAAGGAAGGTGAGGCCAACTGGTGAGACCTTGACTTACAGCATGGAGGATTGAGAAAGCATGTTGTTAGAAGCACGTGCTGTAGATGGAGGTGGAAAAGGATCAAGACATTCAGTACAGGAATAGGGAAGGAAGCATTTGAGAATCATTGTAGCACAGATAGATTTCTATAAAAGATAGTAATTTTTAGTTTTTGAAAAGTATGTAGTAAAAACTAAGATTTTGTGAATGCTCTAGAGGCAGTGACTTCTGTACCTTTAACAGTTAGAAAAGCAAGGACAGAAAGTACACATTTCATCCTTTTCTTCCTGACTGTTCACCACCCCTTCCTTTGCCCTTGCTTTCTCCCCTTTTCTGCTTTTTTCCCTTTCTTATACTTTGTCAGACAAGAAACTGTGGTAGAAGACAGTGAAAGAAGAGAGTTTTAAAACTCTTACTTTTTGTGTCCTTAAAATACATACTTTAAGAAGACTTTAGGTTTCTCTTTGAAATCTGAAATGAAATAAAAATTGCAGTATTTTCCATTTTTTTTGTAAAATATCCAGCCTTCTAGTCTAAACCTTGAGCAATGCCACATAGTTTCAACTTGCAACCACTATTCTTGCTATGATTTTTAGATGAAAGTTTTTATAGAGAGATTCTTTACAACAAAATTCTAGACATGATAATCAAAAGATTAAGGTATTTATTTCATACAGCATATGTATATTTAAAATAATACAGGGAATCGTTTATTAAAAATAAATTATTCTAGTTTTTATGTCTGATGTGTTCACTCGTTTGTGGATACTTATTGTTTTGTAATAACATCCTGCTTTTCAGAAAGAATACAGGGCAGGAGGGAATGAAGTTTAAATGTGAAATACATTTTAGCTTTTCAAAGCTAATGTTGACATAAGCAGATCTAGGTCTTTATGGTTGGCATTTGCAGTTAATTAGCTTTCTCTTCCTAACAAAGCAAATGGCGTCACAAGACACTTGTTACCTTTTCTGTCACTCTGATAATAATTTATGTATTTAACTTAGGCAGGTTCTGCAGTTGATTTTAGGGCTAACCTTCCTACATTACATGTAATGGAAGCGATAAGTAAAAGTTGCAAAACATTCGTGTTGCAAGAGAAAGCATGATTGACAGCTGCATTCCTCTCTATAGGGAAAAAAAATATGGTGTGGTAAAGCCTAAAGAATGTCCTAAATGTATAAACCTTAACACTTCAGTTTTCAGAAGTTAGCTTTGAAAAATGATTGCTACTTTGGGTTGGTTTAATATGAAAACAATTGTTTAAAATTACTTTGAAAACAAGGTTTTGTTTTATTGGGATTTTTTGGTGGTGGTAGTTTGTTCTTTTTAAAATTTTTGTCAGCAGTATCAGTAATGGAAATAACAGAGAAAATTCATTTTATAGTCTGAAATAACATTTTATCCCATTTGAAATAAACTTATGTCAAAACTGTCAAATCAAAATAGGTAAAGTGGAAGACAGAGGAAGAGAAACTAATATGCTGAAACTATACTGCTTTAATGAGAAATAATGTAGGACTTGTGGTTATACTTTCTGAGAGCTGGTTATGAGCTACAATAATGTGTTTTTCTAAATTGAAGGCTTACCTCTAGTATCTGTCATGTCTATTGAAGAGGAAAGAAGATCCAGAAATAAGGGTGTTAATCTGGAAACTTGCAGTCTGTTCCCTGTGTTGATTATTCTGTGTGTGTTGTCCAGAATTAATTGTTTAGGCTATATACCTAAAGGTTTTCAGGAATCTAATTCCTCTTAGCTGCCCTTTAGTCAGAGATCCTAAGTATTAGGGGTTTTTTTGGTTGTGATTTTTTTTTTCCTTAATTTCTCAAAAGTGTGAATTTTTTTAACATACTGAGGTTTAACACCTTGAATTTGTTGTGGAATTTGGAAAGAAATGGCTAGGATTAAAGAGATGCCAGTCTTGGCTTATCTTTTTAAATTTTTTTAGTACTTTTTATATGAATTATTTTTCAGTCAGATTGAAGAGCTTTTATCTGAGAAAAATAATATATTGGTATAAAATTGACAATATCCTGATGAGCAGAGAAGAAATGAGGCTAAATTGAGGGCTAAAATTGTTTAGCATCTATTGGTCTCCAGAAAAATGTTTTGGATCTCAAGTGTGGTTTTGTCTTAATCTTATCCATTTATTTCACAACGATTGATCCTTATTGTTGTCAATGCAAGAATGTAAATTGCTGAAGTAGTTTAAAAGGAGATTGATTTCCTGATGGCTTTTAGTCACTACCAACCTGTCTACAGTAGTGACTGTCTACAAACCAATCCTTGCAGTTGTGTATCACCCAGAAGCTTGCTGAGGTGCACTGTGTTCCATCCTCTAGATCATTAATGAAGACATTAAACAGTACTGTACCCAGTATTGATCCTTGCAACTGCTGACTGGCCACCTGCTGAACTTTGTGCCACCAGTGACCACCCTCTTGTGTTAAATTTTGTTCAGAGCTCTTTTGAAATGTGGGTATCAGCAAATACATGTTTCAGAACTTCAAAGACTTTAATATGCATGCTTTCTAGTCCTGAGAAGTCACTACTAGTGAGGCAGGCTCTCTCTCTCGGGCATTAATGTTGCACTTGTGTGCTTGTATAAAGACTCACTCACAGGACATACTCAAAGTTGTGTGTGCCCTGGTTCACTCATTCGTTCACCTGTTGCATGACAGGCATTGCTTTCAAATTCTTACTACATATGTTAGGCTGATTGTAATCTTATTACATATGTTAGGCTGATTGTAATCTTAATCCCTGGTCTTTTGCAAATCTTGTATTTTAGTACGATTTTTTTCTTTTCCTCTCTAATGATGTTCCTGATGACACAGTAGTTCCAGGTTTCACGTGTATCCCAAAGTAACTATATTGTGGATTTGAGCAGGAAAGTGGAGGAGGATACTGAATCTTTGGGGTTTTTTGACACACAAGATTGTAGTTATCCAAATCCGTTTTTTAAACAGATTAGACGCAATCCTTTCGTCAACTTTCACTTTCCTTGCATTGTGCTTTCATCACTAGTATTCTTCCTTTTGATTTTTTATTCTGTTATTATTAGCTATTTTTCTGATTTACTTAAAATAATGAGTGAAATTACATAAATCCTGCTCACCTTGCCTTATTTGTTATTTCAAAGCTCTCTCTACAGCATGTGGCCATAAATTGCAAATCTACCTGGGTTTTAACTTTGAAAACAATCAGTCTCAATGAATTGGTGGTAGTGGCCAAATATTGTAAACTTGATGATAGAATCAGCTCTTAAGCTATTATATTTTATTGGGTGTTTGTTGTGCTTTTGTAAAGACCGCTTGTTTCTAGTCCATGAGACCTTGCAGAGGATACTGTTGCTATTTGTCTTGTTTCAGAGTCTGTGTTTGTTCTTAGTTGTTACCTTCTCCTTCCATTTTGTCAGTCTGGTTTCTGCCTCTAATAAAATACGGCTTCAAATAATGTGCTGCTTATCCTAAACTAAGACACAATAGAAATTTTTAATAATTTGATTATCATGAAGGCACAACAGTCTTCATGCAAAAATTAGACAATAACTTTAAAGGCAGAAATTATATAGTTCTAATATATTGTGACTCTGATGTAATATATTAACTCCTGAATGTATTCTTATCTTACCTTTATTGCACAGTATGCTAACAGTAACAGTTTAATTTATGACAGCTTGCCAAAGGAAGTATACCCTTATTTGCTTGAGATCACATTCTGCTTTTGCACTTTGTATACTACTTGTGTACATACTTTGTTAAAATCATCCTTTTTTTCACTGATACCTCTTGGGACTTTCTTGTTGTTTTTTGGGGTTTTCTCCTTTTTCTTGCTTAGATATAGCTAGAAACTTGCTAGCATAGTTGGAAACTTCATAAAACCAGAAAACAACAAAAACCATCTTGTTGTTAACCTATGCAGCTTATCTGTATAAGGCAATCTAATACAATACAAGGAACGTTTATGTAAAAAAAAAAATCAGGAAAAATGGACTGTACTTTTGGAATGCAATTTATTTCAGTATCTGTGGCGCATAGGAAGTTCTTTCAACAAGACAGACTGAAATTCTCGCAAATATTACTATGCCCCCTAAAACTATCACCATTTTAGCTAACTCCTCCGTTTTACCCTTGGGAGCCACCATGACTCATTTTAAAAGCTGCAGAATGTCATGGTTTGACCCTAGCTGGGAACTAGGCACCATGAAGCCTCTCGCTCATTCCCTTCCCCCAATTACTGCCGCCCCCTAGCTACCCACTGCGGGGTAGAAAAGGTGAACTTCATCGGTTAACGTAAAAACACTTTATTATTTTAAAGAAAATATAATTTACTACTAGTAGTAATGAGAAAGACCGCGCAGTATAGCGAGTGGCTGTGAGAGCGGCGTGCTCCGCAAAGCCTCTGGGCGCTCATTCCCGGCGCCTGAGGGCCCTGAGCCGGCCCCCAGCAGGTGCAGAGGACGGCAGGTGCCCCGGCAGGGCCGGCCGAGCGCTGCCCCGCAGCCGGTGTGGCCGAGGTGCCGCAGGTGCTCGGAGCTGTCCCTCGGTGCCCTGCCGGCCGCCCCCTGCTCCTGGCAGCGGGATGGCGGCGGGGCCGCGGGCGGTGTCGCGGGTGCGGGGATGCGCCGCGCTCCCTCTGCCCGGCCGCGGGGCTCTGCTGGCGGCCGGCCGGGCCCAGCGCGAACTCCTGGCGGTCGCGATCCGCCCTGAGCGTGTGTGGGCTGCGGCCGAAGC
>VZUI01005005.1:0-56756 GCA_013401135.1 Cettia cetti
GAATAGAATAGAATAGAATAGAATAGAATAGAATAGAATAGAATAGAATAGAATAGAATAGAATAGAATAGAATAGAAACCTAGCAGTGGATTAGCTTCAAAGGCTTCTAACACTGAAATCAACTTACAGACTTTTTGGATGGTAAAGAAAGCTTTCAAAATTAGTCTGGTAGTCTTGCAAGGATAAAATGAGAAAAAATCTTCAGGAGGAGCTTATTTCCTTCTAGAAGGAAATGTTCTAGGAAACCTAGAAGGAACTATTTTAAGAGACCTTGTCTGTGGGAAAATTTGGGGTTTTCCTTTGGAGAAATTAGAAGTATGGTGACATTAAAGCATAATAATATAAAAGGTAACTAAGCCTTATTTTAAAAAACACCATAGATTTAATTAATTAATTATAATTTATCAATTCTTTATAAATTAAATAAATGTTTATTTTTTAAAATACCAAATTTGTGGTTCAAATTTGGCTTCTCCATTTAATGCAATATGGCTATTCTTAGAACAATTTCTCTCCATGCAAATCATACAGTAAATCAGCTTTTCAGAGAGGCAATGTACATTCTTGTCTTAATAAGAAAGATGTAGTCCACATTTGAATCTCAGCATGGGAGGGTCAGGGGGAGGAAAATGCTCCCTGCCACAGCAAGTACAGGATCCTCAGTACTCAAACAGTTCAAACACCAGGAAGTTGCATGATCTAAACAGTAGAAATCTTTTATCAGTGCTGAGTCCTCACCACAAAAACTTGAAAGGATGTCTTGCTTTTCCTTTTTTTTGCTCTTCAACCTCCTACTTGTTTCTCTGATCTGCATCTGAAAGAAGAGCTTGTTCAAAATCACTAAGATATGACAAGAGAGCAACAGATCTATATCTGAAGTATTATATTCAGTGGATACACTTTCAGTCTCTTTATAAAGCCAACAAAGGAAAAATTGCACAAAATGTTTTGCAGTGATCATAAGACAAAAATTTTCCACTTTCATGTTCTTTAGCAAAACTGACAAGAACAAGCAAAACTCCACATGATATAATAGATGCCATTTCTTCTTTGAGATGTCCTTTTCACATTACTGTATAAAACTTGAATTATTCTGCTTTTTTTGCAGGGTTCAGTGTTATTATTGTCAATCTCAAGGATTTGTGAATATAAACCGAGCTCAGAAATGGTGCCAGGTTAAAATACGCACACATGTATGCACTCTTCCATATGCTGACCACATTTTAGGAGCAGTAAGTAGTAGGGACAGAGTAGGGATTTACTTAGCCCTCCCATTTTTGAACTTTTAAACCCTACTGATTTCATAGGTTTAAGCTTTTCTCATCAACTATGGAGGATACAAATTTTGGTTTAAAATAAAATCAATATTCTTACATGATTTTATCCTTAAGACCCAATCTAGTAAAAATGTCAAGAGCTGTCATAAAGTCCTGAAGGCTTGTACCCTTCTGAGCAAAGCCCATGTCTTAATCTTGTAGGGTCTAATAATTGCTGATTGTAACTCAGTAAAGCTGCATATGCAGAAAAATAGGAGATAATACAAATAAAGTAAATCATCTAGCAATATAGTTTGCTACTTGGATGATATTTGCAAACATATATATGTACATACTGTCTATCTATATGTAGATGAGCATGATGTGAAATTTAGATATATATGAAAGAGCAGTCTTATACTGAAGAAGAATTTCCCTACTGAGAAGAGGAAGTAAGCATATGTTTCCTGGATGTGAGAATTTAATGTTTGGGTGTCATAAGCAAGAGCTTCTCCATCTCTTGACCATGGGGAGGTAAAAGTTCCAGAAGATATTAGTTAAGGAGGGTGAAGGGTTTCCTATGTACAAGACCTTATTGCACAGTCCAGTTCAGTTCTTGACTTGTGATTGCAGAGCTTCTTGGATTCTACTAGAATGAAAAAAAATCCTACTTTGGAAAAAAATCTAAAAGTATTTGTTCTTCATTGTATCAAAATTCCTCCATCAATACTCATTAAACATTAGATGTACTTAGTTCTGTGATTTCTATCACAGCTGGTAACAGGGAAACACCTGTACCATTTTGGTTTGTATTCCCTTTCCTGTACCTTTTAGGAATATAAAAGGAGGGTTTTGTCTGCATCAGTATCTTGGGAAGCTGTTCTGTGGATGACTTTCTTCAATGCTAGTCTATGTTTCTGTCCCTGATACTCAGAGAAATTACAGGACAAAATACTGGCTCCAAACATCCTCTCTTCCTAGTAGATTACATTTTCTTGCTACAATAAGTGAACTTTGACCTCTTATCCATTTAAAATGCAGCTGCTGAGTTCTTCTCTTTTGCCTGTTGCTCTGATTCTCTGAGTGTTTTCTTTTTCCTTCTTTTTTCCTTTCCCCCTCCCATTTCACTCGCTCTTCTACCTTATCCTACTCCTCACTGTACAATCTGCCTCACCTTGAAGGTCATTCACACAATTCTCTCTCCCTCCCTCCTTGTCTAGTCAAGTCTCTTATCTCGGAACATTAATTTAGCTTGACTACAGTGAGTGAAAGTAATAAAAAATAATTGGCTATTTGCAATACTCCTAATCAAGGTTGTAGTCATGTTTCTTTCTCTTTAGAGCTATAAGGTAATAAAAACAAGGTGCTTTCTGTGAAATGTATTGAAATCCATTGCTAGATAAATATTATACAAAAATGGAAGTGTAGAAATGTTAAATTTTAACTATCCTAGAGATAATAGGATGCTCACTTACTAAAGACAAGTTCCAATTTAACTGCTTCCCTTGCAGCAGAGTTGTCAGAGGCTAGCATTTGTGAGCAACATGGACATTTAACAATATAAATCATAAAATTTCTGTTTAGATTGGTGGTCATGACTATTGTGAAATATCTACATTTCAATTTCCTGCATTTGTAACCTTTTAAATTGTGATCACAACACAGCAATAGAAATTAAATTCTGTTTAGATGTCATCTTTCTAGACAAAGATTTCACTGTCCTTCTCAGGCTGAATGATCAAAGTTGTGTCCAACTTGAACTGACCTTCTGCTGAATTATTTCAACTGGAGAAGAGACTGGGAGATCAGCTAGTCGTCTTCATAATTGATTTTCTATTCTTTGGGGTAGACTGTCTCTTTCTGTTTCCTTTTCAAGTCCACAAATGCATGTCTTTAGATGGGATTAATCCAAAAATCCCAATGATATTTTTCCAAACCACAGAGTCAACTCTCTTAGTTAGCAACCAGGCTTACAATTTCTGCTTTGGACTGGTATCACTAGAGTCTGGTTAGGTTTTCATCTCAGTCTCCTCTTTTTCACTGTTGCTCAATTTTTAGCACTTCTCACACTTTCCTTCACATGAAATCATACTCTGAAATGCTCTCCTTAATGTCAGTCCTTTTTCCCAGCAGACTTGCATTCACCTTTGAAAAATGTACCTAACTTCTTTCTTATCCTAAATAAATACGCCAGTTTCAATGAGGTTTAAGCCAGTCCATAACAGAAACTTAATGCCAATGCTACACCATTCTTACATGGCTACAATATCTTGCAATCCTAAAAATCTAGGTATAAAATAATTGACATTTTTCTATTGATCATAAACTCAATGTTACAACTACAGATTCATATAACTTTATCCTTTCCTTGTCCTGCACCACCCTTCAGTACCTAGGAGATTTCTCAGTTCACAGCAGTCATATAGAAGGGATTACTTTGCAATTTCAGTTGTATCTAAGTAATCTTTTACAGAGAAAAACCAAAATCACTATTTAAGCAATTGGGAACTATTTTACTCTCCTATAAATCAAAACAGGTGATGAGATTTTAGTCTATTCCACTGAAAAAAAAACACAATCATTCTAGGGCTGGGACAAAGCATGGGGAATTCATCTGGCAATGTGTTGTTTTTCAGAAAGGTAAAAGAAAATGAAGTATAGAAAGAAGCCTTGAAATAACCTCATCTCAGAACACAGCAAATTAGTGTTGTCTTGAGACCTCTCTGAGCTGTAGCTTCGTTTATGAAGAACGGAACAAGTGGTAAGCCTTGGCCTTGTGTTGTGCACTGTCCTTTAGTTCTCAAAGCATAGTGTACATTCTCGTTTAATGTCAGCATCGAGCCCCCCACTTCATTGGCAGCAGCCAATGGCTCTTCATGAGGTGATTTCATGATTTTTGTTATGCTGAGGAGGAGCCAGACTGTGCAAATCTTTCTTACTGTCACATGTAAGTTTCTTGCTGAGTCCATTAGCATGTGCAATTGAATATATGAGAAAGGAATAGCATTTGGTCCCGTGGTTGGAGCAAAGCCTTTCTCAAGATGACAACCAGTCAAGAAAATTTAAAAGCAGTGTGGGAAAATTTAGATTCTGATATTAGGCTAAATGAATGGACTTCAGCATAACATAGTTGGTTTTACAGACTGATTTTACACTGCAACCTAACCACAATAAGATAATGAATCATCCTTATCCACTTAAGGATTAACTAATTCTAGTCTGACATCTTGAGAGACACTGCCCAAGAGGTACCAGCCCCATTTTGTCTTTTGCATCAAATCCTGCATGAAAGAAGGGACACATGGAGCTATGCCTAAACAATCCCACGCACAGCAGATGGATCTTGAGCTGTCTTTTCTGCTGTAGATTCATACACAGAATTATAGAATTGTTTAGATTGGAAAAGACCCTTAAGATCATTGAGCCCAGCTGCTAACCCAGCACTGCCAAGTCCACTACTAAACCATGTCCCTAAACACCACACCTACACTTCTTTTAGATACCTCCAGGGATGATGACTCAATCACATCCCTCAGCAGCCCGTTCCAATGCTTGACTACCCCTTCAGTGAAGAAATTTTTTCTTAATATCCAATCTAAACCTCCCCTGACATAACCTGAAACAGGAGAACTTCCTAATGCTGCCACTGAAATCCTATTTGCACAATATAACATTTTCCTTTTGGTTTAGGTATAAAGGATATAAAACTCAAGGCAATGAAAATAGCATTTACAGGGTTGGTTGTTTTTTATAAGCCCCAGGGAAAAAGACTATCAGAGTTAAGGTTCCCTTCCATTTTCTTTATACCATATTGTTAGTCATAAGAAAAATATGATGGCAACTTGTTATCTTTTGTAACTCTTGCTGTAACACCTACAGAGAACAATGTAAAGCAGGGATGCAGTGACATGCCTTAAATTAGATCTCACTTTAGCAAGCTTCAAGAGGATATTTTATAGAAGCACAATTTCAAAAAGCAATACATTCCCTGGACTTTTTTTTTAAATAAATCACAATTTCCAGGGCTGGCAATTCCCAGTATCCCCTCTGCTATTATTTTAGCAGCAGTACACCCTTGGATAAAATATATGCTCCCTGAAAGTGCCCAGATGGTTCTTGCAGTCCGGGCACAGGCTGCTCTAGAACGCACAGGCCTGTGGGTTACCCCAGGAACCCTGCACCACACGGGGCTGTTCTCAGCCACACTCTGCTCTCACCACACGTCCTGTGGACTGCCATCAAAGTGGGTTCATACAGCAAATACAGAACGGATGAGTACAAAGTCTTCTCCAGTACAGTTTTGATACTGATGAACACCCTAAGGTGCTGCCTTAATGCAAACAATAATCAGAAACTGTTAGCACAACAAGGAGGAAAACAAAAAAGAAGCTGAGATTCAAGGGGCATTATTTTGTTAGATGTGGATTTTCCAACCTCTGTTTAGTAAAATGTGAAAAGGGTAATGAAGCAGCACAAGCGCTATATTTCCAAATGTCATTCTTTTTGCTGAGTTACACATGAACATCCAGTCCCCAAATGAGAGAAGGGTTACTTCTTGTTACTTTTTATTGGTGGATGCAAATGGCTTAGATTCAGCAAGTTATCTGAGCACACAATTGGCCATTGAATTAAATGGGACTTACCCACTTAAAGCTAAATGTGCTCTGCAGAATGAACACTATAACACTGAGGTATTAAAAATAAATTAGGGTACAGCAGTACAAAAGTTGAGACCATCCACCATCTGAAGTACAGAAAGAATTGAGAAACAAAGGAACAAATCCAGCATACAATGTTTAATACCTTTAGGCATGATGAGATAATAAGTAGGTTATTGTTTTCTGAGCCATAAAAGGAATGCATTGGTTTTAAGGATGTTCTTATTTCTAGTGAAATTTTAGATCTCACAGGAAATACAGAAAGGCTCTTCCTATGGCTTGCAATGTGTTTGCTAGAAACAGCCATCTGCTTCTCCTGCTTTCTCCTAAGGGGAATAAATTCCTTACATCTGGCCTGTATAATAGGACTTAGTGTCAGATCCTAGACCCAATGAAGTTAAATGATGTCTTTTCCTTAGTCAGGAAAAAATCAGGACTGTATCGCTTTTATAGCTAACATCTCCTGCTGCTTTTGCTGTTTTTTGTTTTGAGTCTTATCCTATTGCAGATAATGGGCAGATGTTGCTACCCATATATCCTTATTTCTAGATTTATGCATAGGAATTCTCTTGCCTTGCTCAGCATAGATGCTCAGTACTACCTATTTTCCAAAGAGCTCTTAAAAACTTTTAATTGTCTGAGTCTTAGGAAAAAACTGCTTAGAAAATCCAAAAATTTGACAACTAGAAGCTTTCTAGTTTTCCAGTTCCTTTCTTATTTTCTATTCAGGTAATTATTCCTAATTTCTTTAAACTTTATTACTTTATTTTTTGTTTTACTATTTCATTCTCTGTGTTTTATCTACTGCTCAGCTCCAGTATTACAGAAACCTCCCATATATTCAACAAAGAACTTGCATTTTCTCTACTGGACCTAGATTTTGCAGATAATTTCTGCATGTAGGTCAGAATATTCCATAGGAAGAGAGGCCCCAAGGATTTTCCTTTCTCCTATAACAGCTTCTGTGTGCAAGAGCAGGTCTGCATTTTAGTATAGCAGTAGACCTAAGGAGTTGTTACATTTCTCCTAATTAATATTATAGCAGTTAGTGAAAGATAGAGATGTATTCCTGTCTCAACACAGGAAAATTAATTATTATGTATCTAAGAAGATTTTATACCCAGCCAGTAGTGTTAATTGTAAAAGTAGGTGGGGAAATAAAATCAGCCAAAATATTAGTGAAGTATAGCACAGTGCAGTATAATCCTGTTGCCATGCAGAACACTCTGTGAGTTTCTGTCATGAACCTAATTGCATACATTCAAGAATTAGTCGGTTTGGTGGAAACTTTGCTGATTCAAGATATGTTTTATATGAAAGGAGGGATAGTAGTAGAGTATGGAACAGTTTGTACATGGAAAAGAAAAGAGGAGTCACTTGAAAACACAAAATAAATGAGAGGAGCTGTGCCAAAAGTTTATAATTTTGTAGGTGTTTGGGAAAGAAGCAAGAAAGAATGACTGCTTACTCAAGTGAGAGCAAATGGAGCCAGCCTGAGGCAGGCTAAGGCAAAAAAGAAAGTCCTCTTCACAATGTGTTCAGCCATCCTTAGCCTGACCAGTTTCAAGTGGGTTTATGTTCTTGAACAAGGTTGATGCTAAAAGTGTTAGTAGATGCCTGAATTTGTGGCTTCTCTGATGCAGAGTCAGTGCCTTGAGTTGGACCCTGGGAAGGAGCCATCTCGGATTCAGCTTTAAGCCAGGTGAATTAGTAAAGCAGATAATGCACAGCATTGTTGGGAATTTAAAAGCAGTTATAAATGATCAGTGAATTAGGAATGTGTAGTAAAGAAACTAATCCAAAGCACTTGAAATCATGAAAATATTTTTCTAATATATCTAGCCTGTACAATCAAGATCAGATTTCATAATGTAATGCAATATAGTGTTTCCTAAACAGGATCCTAACAGAAGGATCCTGAATCTGGTTTTAGGATTGGAAATGAATGCTGCCAGTGTATTGAATTGTTAGTCACTATTGTCACTATTTCCCCTTTTTTGGGACCATCAGATAACTTATATAATCAATTCTCATTATCTAATAAAATCACCTGTAAATTTTTTATTGAATTCACCAAATTCATACTTAAATGTTTTGGTGATTCTTTTCAAAGAGACAATGGTAATTTGTTTTCAGTCCAGATCTAATTTAATCTCTGAATGTCCCTTGGGACATTCTGTTCCTACAAGACAATCTTCACTGCAGTTATTAACATTTAAATGGTACTTTGTTATTACTGTAAACAGTAATAAGCATCATCCAAAGAGCATTAATTATTACCTTACTCCCTCAATGCATGAATGTAACAACAAAAGCTCCATACCAACTTCATTTATGCATTTGCTGCTATAGTTTTTAATTTTCAAATAGCAACATATTACATTTATGATACATATTCAAGGAACATAGACTTTTAGGTTTGGGTTTCAAGTGTGTAGATATTGACATTAAATGTATATATATGTATGTGTTGCTGCCTCCTGCATGGAGAGTTCTGTTTCTGATTTTAGTTGATCTAACCAGAGCTGCTAGAACCAATTAGGAAATCAGTGTCAACTCCTGTGCTCTAGTTTAGAACATCTACTTAACACCATGGAAAAAATGAAAGCAGACATCAGGGAGGGCGGTATCTGATGTGAAAGGGATTTTCACTGCATGATGCTAGCAAATGCACGGGATATGTTCCAAAATAGCTCCTCTCCTCCATTCAGCTCCTGTTTATGCTTTCTTTAATATGTTCTTGAATTGAAACCAGTCCCTGCAGCAATGCACTCCTTATTCAAATCTCATCTCAAGGTGCTTTGAGTTTGAAGAACTCTTAATAATCCCTAAGTAGTGAGAGTATATGGTGAGCAGGACAGTACACATTTTGTGGAGAGTGCCAGCTTGTGGAAGAGCCACCCAGTGTCAGTGTCACAGGATATCTTGCAGTAACCCTTACACCCTGGCCTGCATCTGGACTGTCATTTCCACTATTACCTTTGTGGAGAAGAGGGATATCTTTTCTTCTGAAAACACCAAGGCTAGTACTCATTCCTGAAAATTGGGCTTTTAAATTCCCTCATGTTCAGCCAGAACGAGGAGCTTGCAGTGGCAGTCAGCACTGCACGGTACAGCCAGCATCAAATGCCTGCAGCTCTGTAACCTCCTCAGTGATCTCTAATGTCCATTTAGGGATCCGGGTTTATCTCACCCTGCCACCCTCCTCCTCACCATATGACCTAAGTGACAGTTTTCAGCCTTACGTCCTGTCACCCTGGGGAGATCTTCTGAAAGCACTGCACAGGTGTTTCACTCACTGCAAGCACTGCTTAGATGCTTCACATTTCATAGTGTGAAACTCTTCTCTGGGGTATGAGGCTCTGTAGGATCTGGTAATCAAAGAAAGTGATGGGCAGGGTGCCTTAGGTCCTTCTTAAACTGCTCAGGCAACCCTGGAACATTCACTTCTCCTCCTGCACTACTCATCTGTCTTACTTCATATGTCAGACACAGCACATGAGTGGGAGACTCATAACACAAGCTACTAATTTTATAAAGTAAATGCAGAAACGTATTAGCAGTGACCAGTTCTTTGATCCTTCTGCTGAGTATTACTACAAACCAGAACAGGTTGTATGGATATGCTTCTATGTCTTAATACTATTTCAAAACACTCACTTCTCCCTCCACACCAGACATTTTTATTCCAAGCACCTGTTTTTTGAAATAAGTGAAAAAAGGGTCTAAACTTTCACTCCTACTGTTCATTGGGACTTTCTTTTTTTCTTAATATATTTATCTTAGCTGTTTCCTGCCATTCCAGAAAAACATATGAGTCTTCCACCCTGAAAAGGTCTTATAAGAAAGCATTTTCCTATAGAAAACATATTGGTGACAATTTTTTTCATGGTGTTGAGTCAATTAATATGAGAGAACAAGACAAAGTTTTAAAAAACCCTTGTAAAATTTAAATTGCAAAAATGGTACTTATAAATAAACCAGAATTACAAAGGGACATGGGATATGAAAGTGTGAGGAAGGCAGAGATTTTGGATTATACAAGAAAATCGTATTCTTAAGCTAAAATGGCATTGCTTTCTGTTTCAACTAACATGTAATTGATATTTGGGGTCACAGAATCACAGAACAGGCTGACTTGGAAGAGACCCAAGAGGATCATCAACCCCACAAATGCTGTTTCCATACAGGGCAACCAAAAAGTTAAGTCTTATATCTGTGAGCATTATTCAAACACATTTTGAATACTAATAGGCTTGGAGCCTCAGCCACGTCCCTAGGGAGTTGGTTCCAGTGCTTGACCACCCTTCTCAGTGAAGAACTTCTTCCTAATATCCCATCTGAACTTCTCCTGAAGCAACTCTAACCTGTTCCCTCATGTCCTACCACCGGACACCAGAGAAGAGATGGGCACCTCCCTCTCTTGCTTGCCCACAAGAGGCAGCAAGAAGGTCACCCTTGGTCTCCTCTTTCTGTGCTGAGCAAATCTAGAGTCCCTTAGATATTAGGGCCAGACTCATTTGTGAGTTTCAAAAGCTTTCAACAAGGAAGAATTTGGCCCTTCATATTTAGCATTTAGCTAATTAAAATACAATAAAAATGTTGGGGATTTTTCAGTTAAATAAATAAATAATATTAATACCATGAAAGAAATTTACATTTATATAACATTTCTCATCGACAAAGGATATCAAAAGAATTTATTGATAGTCATAGAAATTTCTAACTAGGAGTAATTCTGATTATTTTTGCTTAAATATGTGTCTTTTTAATCATCAGAACTTCAGGCTAAAGTATATTAACTGTGTCATTCTCCAATCTACAGCCTTAAAAATTATGAACTAAATTTGTAACCTCCCACTGAGCTACCTGAGTTCTTACTGGAACGAGTAATCCCACTGAATTCAATGGAGCTACTCATGCAAGTGTTCAGAAGTGTATTAAAATATTGTGCAGTCTAGATCTATTTGTGTCTGGGCCAACTCCATCTTTTTTAAATTTAGTAAGTCATGATTTAATCCCAAGAAAACATTGCAGAAAACTAACAGAAAAATTAAATCCTGAAAGTAGGAAGACCCTGCTCAGTGCCACGTCAGTACCATGTCAAAATTGGTGCTTCTTACTTGCTGTGCAGAAACAAGAATTATTTTGCAGACTTACCTGTCCTCAAATAAGGAACCTCAAGAAGGAACCTCAAGTCTTCTGTATGCTCTTATTACAAAGTATCATTAGGAGTTGAAATTTTTTATGTGCATATTATATATGTAGATGAAAAAAGAGTTAGGCATTCAATTTACTTTTGTGAAAGTTTCTCTGTAGGGTTTCTGCACAGATCTAAAGCATGGGAGAGGCAGTTCCACCAGGAAAATATGGATGAACAGGAGTCTTCCTTGCTCCCCATCAGCTAGATTAACTGCTTGTAAAAAAGAAGGGTTATAACCTAAATGGTGTGGAAAATTTGTCACTAGATCGTTCAGATGGAAGCAGAGAATCCTACTTTTTGCTTTAATAAGTGTTTTAAAACAAAAATTCAAATTTAACTTTGCAATTGAATCATTATACATGTTTTAATCTCTCTATATATAAAGTTGTTGAATGTGTTCAGAAATTAAATGAGTACCTCACCACAAAGGCACTGTGGCAGGAAACAACCGGAACATTTATGGGCATAGCTGTCATCTTTCAGAGCTGTTAATTGTGTTTCTCGTGGGTTGGTCAGTTCTGCATTTTCAGATAGTATTTTCACTTTCACCTCATCCCAGACACTGGAGAGCTGTTATGGAGCCCCTCATTCACAGGGTCACCTCTGTAAACAGATTGCATTCTGACTTCAAACACCATGATTTCCGTGCACCTGCCTTATGTGCCATCCCTCCCAGAGCCAGTTTAGCCAATTCACATACTTCATGTTTGCTAAATTCAGCAAAACTCTTATGGATTTGAAATCAGAGCAACATTTCATTCATTTGTTTTGCAAGAGAAATTGCTTGAAGTCGGAATATATTTTACACTGATACTTTTCCATGTGTCCTACAAACCTAATCATCGTTAGGGATGTGCCTTGTTAATGACTACCAAAGGAACTGGCATTGCTGTGTGTAGGATCTTGTTCTAGATCAAAATTGGAGAGAATATTTGAGTGAGGTGTCTTCCTGTGGGAAACATGGAAATGAGAGGCTCTGAGTGATTTTGCAAAGGAGAGACTCTCTTCCAAAGAAATAAAGGAGAGTGGTGGTGAAAGAAAAGCTGAAAGGAAATTAGTATATGAAGTATGATTATGAACTGAAGCAGGTGACTGACAATACTCCTTCTCCACTTGATTTTAGCTCATCATCAAATTGAAACATTAGGGTTTACCCTTTCCAAGCCCTAATTAGAGATAGCAACCCCCTTCTTTTCTTCATGTAAATTCCTCTTTTCAATTGCTGCTTCTATACCACTTCTCTCTCCTGAGGAGGGCTGCAGGAACTGGAAGCCCTTTCATGTCTTTAATATGCGGTGAGGTGCTATATGGAGGCATCAAATTACTAATGCAGAGCTAAGAACAAGATGATTCATTCATTCATTCTTAGCCTTCCTAGTTCTGCACAACTATCTGATCAAGGTGATATTCAAGGAAGATAGTTTTACAGTGTAAGAATAATTTTTATGTAACTTTTTTTGAAACATTTTGTATTTTAATGCTGATGCTAATTTTTGCAGGAGAAAGTACATGTACTTTGAAAAATAAGGTGGTGAAGTGAACCCTTCACCAAGTCTCCTTCATCTCTCACAAGCATCAGAATAAGTCCTGAAGTTTGGAAACCAGTTTGATTTCTGGTGTCCTGTGCATTAAGGTGTACACAGAGGAAACAAATAGGATACCCTGCAGAGACCCCCAAGCTAGTACCCAAAAATCTGGCTCCAAAACCAGGACCAGACCTCACCTGATGAGTGTGTGCCTCCCTGTGGTGCAGCACCTGAACCAACTCCCTCTTCTGTGAGGCAGTGGTGCTAGAAAAACTTGTCTGTAGCACTTATGGCTTTTATTTTAGCCCTGTGCCACATCATATTTCATAGATTTATTGGCTCTTGTGGAGACAGCTGCAGATGTGGGCATTTAATCCATCATGCCCCTGGATACATCCTAAAGGTATTCCACAGAAAACAAGTCTTGCCACAGAGTTTGTGGAAGCCAAAACCAGACCACTGAAGCTGAGAGATACTTTTGGGGTGGTAGTATTTAGATAGCTTTTTGAATCTTTCAGAATTTCTTAATGGAAAGCTTGCTTCATGAGAGTGTGATTAAAAGGATACCGTCTTTCAAGGAAAAGGCAGAGACAAATGAGTCAAAACAAAATGATAGATTACATAGACAAGGACGAGATGCTTTTGCCTGGTGATATGGAGGAAAGGCACTAGGGAGCACAGAGCACTGAAATAAGACAACCTGAACAGTTGGGTTTTTTCCTTATTACAGGCATAAACAAATAAAAAATGTTAAGTGGACTTACAGAAAAAGCATAAGGGGAGTGTCAGAAGTGCACTGGGATATCATAGTTCCCTGGTGTGTGCTTGTTCTATTTTACTGTGTGAATTAAACCTACAGTTCAATTTTTGGCAGTTGTAAACATTAATTGACATGCCACTTTGGAGATCAGCTATACTGTTTTTATGATGCACGGGAGAAGTCATGATGGAATTAACTCTCATGCAGTGAATTGGGAAGAGAAGCTGGGTTAAGTACATCATTTCATGCGAGCTGTGCAGCTGCACAAAACCTATACAGCTCAAACAAAATCGTTTTTATTGGCTTTTAAACACAAAAGAAAGAAATCAGTGTTTTGAATTGGCAAAGTATCTTCTTAAAGACCTTTAAATCACTTGATTTATTTGGTTTGTATCTGTAGAATACTAGACAAACAGTTTGATACCTGTTTTCTCATTTCTACTTTTGATTAGGAAAAGGTTCATATTAACTGAGTGAGAAGTGAACAGTAGCGAGGATTTTTATTTTTCCACAATAAAGAATACCATAGGAATGATGAACCAATTAAAGAACTACAGCGAACTTTGACTCCAGAACATTTACAATAGCACAAGCATGGAGACAAAAAATATTCAAAATATTTTGAACCTATATAACCAGATATACCTCTGGGTTATTCTTGATGTGGCATATGAAACTGATTTGGTACAAATAATTATAGTAAAGGCCAGTTACAAGTATTGAAGAATGTCACTAGAATAGTTATAGACCAGATCAAAATTATTCTCTCCAGCATTGGAATGAGGGTCAAGATGACTTTTTAAAAATTCTGTCTCTAAAAATCAAAAAAAAAAAAAAAAATCTGTTTATGCTTTTAAATTTTTATTAGTCACTAGATAAAAGCCTTATTTTCTTCATATTTTATTTCCTTTCTTAAAGTAGTTTCATCTTGTTATAGTTAATGGAATTATAATCCTTTTTACTCTATGCATTTTTCAGAGGATGCAAGCATTTTCATACTAATAGCCTGTGCCATGCTAAATAATCCATTCCAGGCATAGCACAGTTAATCTTTCCCTGTTTCTGGCAGAATTAATGGTAAGAACCATTTTGCTACAGTTGAGTATAAATTGCTATCTGGGAATATAATTACTGTCTGACAAGATATTAGGCAAACATTGAATACTGTGCTGAGAATGAAGCCTTCTAAACAGCTTCTAAATTTACATAAACCATATTAATTAATTAATTTTCTGCTAAAAATACAACATGCACATCTGTGTTCAGTATAAAATTTTTCAGTCTGGTAGCATCTTGGAAAGAGCATAGTGGAAAGTCTCAAAAAACAGCAAACAATTCCAAGACCCTCATCAGTCAACTGCAGCAAACTGGATCAGAGAGCAGAAGCTCTCCCTGCCACTGTGGTCATTCCTGCCAGGACTTTTCAACCTGAGCCAGCGAGGAGGAGAAGCATAGAGAAACCTTAGAAAATATTTTAAAATCACCAGGAATTTCTAGGTCTGAAACAGATTTTTAACACTTTGTATGGTGCCTTTGGTTTAAAAATCAGACCAAGAGAAAGGTTTAGCATTTTTATTGTAGATGCATGTGTCATGATCCTGAAAGGTGTTAAGCTTTCTTCCTCTCCAGGAAAAGGCTTGCAAGTCATAGCACTGCAGAGAAAGTAATACAAGCAAAGCCTCTGGATATTTTGCAAGGCTGTGGTTTCAGTAGTGCTCTCAGTAGTGCACAGCTCTCAGTAGTGCTCCAGTATAGCACCAGGACTGTGTCCCTACAGCCCATTTCAGAATTTAGGAGCAACTAGACAGACGATCAAAAGATAAACTGAGCAGAGACAATGTGCTTAGATGTCTTTTTATACATAAATGCTGTGGTGTATAAGGCAAACAAAGTGTGAAACAGGGACTGGAGATCACTTTATCACAGTGGGCCAAAAATACCTCAGAGTTTCTGCCCTTCTCACCTTTAAAATACTTATTTATATGGCTTGTATCCTTGAAACAGACTAGAGTTATCTGAAAATGCTGTGTGATGAGGAGAGAATTTACCATATTATCATTCATGTCTGAAGCCTGCAGGCCTCAGGAACCCACAGGAGGCATAGCCAACTGTCACTGCACTGCCAGACTTGCCTTCTTCTCATTCCTTTGAATGGAGGCTACCCTTGAAAAAAGGAGAGGCATCAGCCAAATCTCATCTGCTTCAGTGATTCACAGCTTCCCAGAGCCCGCAGGCACTGTTGGGAACATAGCACCAGTTAGATCAGAGTTTCTCTGGGCTTCAGCATACACCAAAAGACTCAGGACAGATTTAGCTTTGTTTAGAGCAAATCTTTCTGCTGTAAATGGCACATGGCAGATATTTCATAGGGATTTTTCATAGTAATGGACTCCCAGCCTAGAGGTTTTGAGGTAATATTTGCCCATCTCTGACAACAACCATTCTTTGAGATGAGCTTTTGGGAATATAAAAATATTTATTTATTTTATAATCTGAACTATGTACCTTTTGTTTCTGGATCATCTTTTAATTATCTGGTTTCAGCTTCTAACTGATGCCTACCTGCATGTCTCTAATCTTTCCTCCAACTACCTAAAGGCTTCCCTTATTTTGAGACCAAATTTAACCACATTATTTGCCTGCAATCTGTCAGTGATTTTTTTCCTGTGTATCAGGATTTGTGCTAAATGAGTTGTGGGTGGACTAGATGTTTTCCCAGGCTTTGGTTGCATTTGGTTGAGTTTAAAAGGCAGTTTAAAAAACTTGCTTCATTCTTATGCTACTAGCAGTACGCGCCTCATTCTCCCTCTGAAGTCTGGATTGCCTGTGTTATTTTTTTTCATGAACTAGTATATTTGTGTTCTTTAAAACTGGTTGACAGGCTGGAGGATTTGGTTCAGAAGGTAAATTGCAGTTACTGATGACACTTGTAGAACCAAAATGGAGTTCTGAACTTTTAGAAATTATCTTCACTGGTTCATCTTTGCTTCCTTGAAGTTCTGAGAGGACAATAACTCAATTAAGAAAATAAAACAGCTTCCTTTTAATGGCAAACACTATGATCTGGAACAGCTTCTTAGAAAGAGGAAGGAGGCGAAGCCACCCAACCTGGAATGTGATCATTGTATTCAGTGATCTGTCTCTGTAGGGTGGGGTGAAGGAGTAGTCAATTCTGCACAAGAGGTACAGGCATCAAATGGGGTTCTTCAAGTACTCTTCTCTCTAACAACTTAATTGATCCCAAAATGGACAGGCATCTGAAAAGCTCATGTGTACACAAGTGCATGTTGCCTTCACATGTCATTATATTGGACTTGTCCCTGGAGCTGTTTTGAGGGTGGGGTGGATTGTGGGATATTTTTAGTTAGTTTTTTTGGTTGGAGTTTTTTGGAGGGGTCAGAGGGATGACTTGATTTGGGGTTTAGGTGGTTATTTTTTCGTTGTATACTAGAGCATACAGAATTTTGCAGCTGTGTGTATTCACTTTGATCTAATGTGAATAGAGAGATACCAGACTATAAAATTACCAGTTGTTTGGTTGATTGAAAAGAAAAAAAAAAAAAGAAAAAAAAACCAGTGTCAGGCTATCAATTACAATTCCTGGTGTGAGGTTTCAATTTAGGCTTGTCTGATATAAGGAGGGATTCAAACTTCTTGAAAGTTAATAAGCCAGCCTGATGCCAGTTTTGGATTAGACTTGAGCAGAGTTTTAAGTTGGATGGGAAGACACTGAGGATGAAGAAAATCAAATAATAAGGTAAATAGTGTCTGTGTTCTGGTCTTGGCAGCACAACATTTTTAGAGCATCAGCTGTGGAAATTCTCTGCAAAAGATTTTCTTGTCATCTCACTTCAGAGATTAGAGTCTATAGATGGATAGGTAGAACAATACTTCCTTCTCACATGGCATATGCTTAACTGGAAGTGGACAGTGACTGCCATTTCCTACTGGGAATGTGGTGACACTTAATCTTCTTGTTAAAGAGATACTTTCATTTTTTCCCTAGGACAGAAAGGCTAGATGGGTGTCTGGAAACATCAGTAAAAAAGGATAAAACAATTGAAAGCATTGAGTTGGCCTAAGTTCATGTCATTTGGAGAGTTAGAAGAGAAGAAAAGGGCCTGCCGTGACTGCATTTCAACATAATATTACAACCCAACAACTTTAAAATTATTCTGAATGGGGTATGTCAACCAGAGTTAGTATGAAAATTTTAAAAATGTTGGAAGCAAAAGCATTCCCTCTAGTGCCTCATTGAAATTTATTTGATAATGTCTGATGAAACACTGAAGCATAGATGCAGCAAAACCATTTTTCTATTTTTAAAACTTTTCAGGGACTTCTTTATTAGCCTTATAATGGCATGGTCTTCTCTTCCCCTGCTCTTCTTTCCTTGTCTTGCCTCATAACATTGATGTATCTTCCCTCTTACATTTAGGCAGACTCTAGTACAAACTTTGGAGATGAAAAATTTGCCTGCTAGAATGTTTTCTGTAAGAAAAGATGCACTTCAAGATTTTCAGTGAGATGAATGGAAAGAAGTAGGTTAACAGAATGCCATCACTCCATACAGCAGATCAATGAAGCACAGGGAAAATCAAGGTGTGTTGGGGTGTGCCCAATCCTTGTCAGACTGTAAGGGGATTCTGAAAAGAGAGTGTAGAAGAGAAGGGTGTGAGGAAATTTGAACTACAGCTGCCACGAGGCCACAGGAGACCTTGCACTATCATGGAAAGCAGTGAGGACCCAACCCTAAATGTACCTCTACAGTATTTTTTTTTCAGTTGACGCCGTTCAAAACATTTTATTCTCAGAAAGACATTGTTATTTTCTCTTTCTATCTGATTCACTGTAAGAACTAATGATGAAATAGACTTTCTGAAGATAAAAGCTCTGGTTTTCTGCAGTCTCCAATCCTGATGGCACAGTCTCACAATTATTTATTTTCTGAGGTCCCGTCTCATTTGGTGCAAACGAGCAGCAGTGAATGAAAAAAGATAGTCTTGTGAATGCCTGCCATTCCTTGAAATATGGAATTGAGAACCATTTGCAGAAATGAACATTATTTATGATCACCTGTAGAAACCCATTTTGTGTGTTTCTAATGAATTTGATCTATTTTTCCCTATGATCATTTCTTTACTGGTAGAACTGACAGTTTTAAACAATTTTAAATGAACATATCAAGAAATAGGTAGAATAAATAGAACATCCTACGTACAAATGCTGATCCTGCTTCTTTTACTAAAGCAAAAGACCTTCATAATTCATTCATGCCTTCATAGTCATGACTTATGGAGCTTTTATACTCATGAGAGAAACATAATACTCACCCTTCATGGGTGAAATATTCTGTTCAGGCTGGGGATTTGTTCTCTACTGGTCTGTCTCTTTAAGATTTGATGAGAAGTATTTTCCAAGGGTTAGATTTCTTTTCAGAAATTAGATCACTCCAGATCATTGACAAACTGTAACCAGTTTCAGTGTTCCAGATTATCCTAACTTTACAGCTTTATTGCAATTTTTTTGTACTCACATTGAAGATGAAACACCAAGACATTTTGTATGGCTGTTAGCTGAGGGCACTGTACACAACTGTTTGTGGACAGAGGTGTCACAGTGTTTACAGGGAGACATGACTTGAGAGCTGATCTGCAGGCGCTCTGAGGAAGAGACTCTCATCAATAGTTTGGGCTAGCAAGTGAGTGTCAGCACCTTGAGCCAGGTTCCACCGTGCTGAACCGCCTGCTCTGTGTGACTAATGTAAAAAATTTCAGAAAAGACATTAAATGAACTATGTCAGAATGGCAATTTTGCCAGAATAAAGCCAGGTAAAGCAGTCAGATGTCTCATCAAGAACTTCTGAATAGTACCAGCACAATTTATTTATATGTAATTGGAATGGTTTAACCCCAGGCAGCAACCAAGCCCCACACAGCCTTTCCCTCCCTCCCGACCAGAGGTAAGGAGTGGAATGTTAAAAAATAGAAAAACTTGTGGGTTAAAGTAAAGGCAGTTTAATACTGCAAAAGCCACACACAAACAAAGCAAAACAAGGCAATAATAACCATAATCATATAATTCCCTGCTTCCCATGGCAGGAAGGTGCTCAACCATCAGGACAGTAAGGCCTCACCACATGTAATGGTTACCTGGGAGGATGAACACCACCACTGCAAACATCCCCCTCTTCTCCTTCACCTCACTTTTTATCCACAGCACGATGTCACATGGAATGCCCCTGTGGTCTGTGGGGGTCACCTGTCCTGGCTGTGTCTCCTCCCAAATTCCCATTCAGCCCCAGCCCTCTCAGCAGGGTGGCAGAACAAAAACAGGAAAGGCCTTGGCCCTGTGCAAGCCCTGCTCAGCAATAACAAAAACATCTCTGTGTTACCAGCCCTGTGTTCAGCACAAACACAAAACACAGCCCCACAGAGCCACTGGGAAGAAAATTAACCCTGATTCATCCGGAGCCAGCACAGTGGTGTAGTCCATTGCCTTCCGGCAGGATGCACGAGTGGGTGCTGCTCAGAGCAGTGCATGAGGAAGCAGGGCACCAGGACAGGTATGTGATATAGCTTACAGCCCATACCTCAAATCCAGTGCTCTCACTGAGACTCCAGACCTGACAACACAGTCACCTGGACACTGTGAAATTATATTCATGCATTTTTAGGTACTCATATGTGTGTTTAGAAAAATTCAGTCTAAGGAACAAATACACAGAACTGTGTAGGGACATGAAGATTGCAAATATGTGAAGTGTGGATGCAAAGTCAAAATATTTATTTTTACCATATATTACTGAAAGCAATAGATGTTCTTCAGAAATTGAAGATTTTGAGCAACTTTTTTGTGGCTATGTTAACACATACCCCAATGTGTTAACAGTATTTTCAGACATATTTTACAGCTCACGTAATGTTCTCATTTTCAGAGACGTTCTGGTGAACTTACATGTACAAATTGGAGGAAAAATACATCAGAAGACTTGCATAAAATGTTTGAGTCTAAAAGAGTTATTAGACATTGCCATTATTCTGATAATGCAGAGTTGAAACCTTTTATTACTTTGGAAAAAGTTTATTTTATCTGCTTTAGCTCTGTTTCTCACTGCTGGTAAAAATGTATTGTGTAACACCTCATTAGATAATTACTTGCTTACAATTTAATCAATTAATTTAAAATCTTCTGCAGAATCTTCCAGAAGTAATGCACTTACAGTGTAAAATTTTACATGGCTGGTATTATTAAGTTATTGTATTTTAAACAGATTGCATGAATATGATTATTTCATTAAACTACCAATTGTTCTTGTGTGTGTGTGAGTGTGCTGGCAAGGAAATAATCAGATAATGGATACTAAGGCCCTCCTCTGAATTGCATGCTACTCCTCAGCTATCTAACCTGTAATTATAGTGCAACATTTTCTCCTTCACTAACACACTCTGCAGTTATATTTAAATTATTGCTAAATTGTGCAAAAGTCAGAAAATTCTGAAATGAAGCATTAGGTAAAACTGGCAGTTCTTTCCACGTGTATAATTAAAATAAATTTTTACTATTGGAGGAGTGTTCCAAAGAAGAGGAAAAAGGTGAGAAAGAGTGAGCTGAGCTCTTGATTCTTCTTGTGCATTGTCAGCAAGAAGACTTACTAATTTCTTTGTAGTGACACCTGTCTGGTGTCACCATTAACTGGTAAGGTGCTACAAATGCTGAAAAGTCATAAATCTGAATACCTAGAGTTTCATGGGTGGGATTGGGCTCACTCAGTCTCTGGAGCCTTTATTTCAGAAGAGACTTTTGTAGGGGTTTGTGGTTGATTTTGATCCAGTTTTTAGGGCAGACTGAGTGCTGACGAGGAGGAGGAAGGTGGTGGTTTCATGTTTCTTGTGAGGTACTGCAGGGAGAGGATGAGAGCTGGGATTCAGTGTGGCTGCAGAGCAGAGAGGAAGGGATGTGCCTTGGGGAGGACAGTCTGACCTTCCACAGGCTGACAGCGTGCCAAAGTGCAAGAAGACTGTTCGGAGTGTTCCAGGCACAAGTTTATTCACACAGGAGCAGGAGGAGGAAGAAATTATAAATGGAAGAGTAGAAAGAAAAGGGAGAAGAGGTGATGGGGTAGACTATGGATCCTCAAAGTGTAAAATACAACACCAGAACAGTTTTTCTTTGTTCTCTTCACAGTTTTAAAATGTTTTTAGCCTTACTTAGAAAAGGTCATGTAAAAGTATGACATGGAGAAAGCATTATCAATAATGTACCAGGCAAACACTGACAACAACTAAGTCTGGCCTTCATCTTGAAAGTCTCATAAAAAGGCAAAAAAAAGGGGGGATAAATAAAATGCACTTATGTAGAAAAAATAAAAATATCATCTGAAAATAAAATAAAATAAAATGAAAAAATAAAATAAAATAAAACTACTTCCTGTTCTCCTGTTTGTCTATGAAACATTTGTTTAACAGCAGGGACAACTGAAGTTAGTATCAGATTTTTTGTTAGTAGTTAAGTGGTTTTTGTTAAGTAAAGGTATTTTGGCTTAAGAAAGCAAAGACAAGCAAAGGCAGAGACTGAGAACCACTCCCGCCATTCAGATGACAGTCAAAGCAAATTGGTGAGGTGGAAGGTGGAACAGGGATGTAGGATGATGAAGCATGGCTGCCATCTCTGTTTTCTCTCTTTTATATTTGTTTTATGTTCCTGTGTCCCTTGCCTCTAGATATATTGAGCACATTTTTACACAATCTATAATTTAACAGTAGTCAAATACTGTTTCTTAAAAACAGAAACAAGAGCAGCCTATGAAAATAATTACATCTGAGTTTTCTTTGAACCTCTCTGATTTTTTTTCCTTAAATGTTGAAGTCAGTTGTTGCTGGAAGCAGGGAATGAAGAAAACACAATCTGGTGACAGCTGGTTACACTTTGGTTCACATAAAGTGCTCTTAATCCTTGCAACAGCACTGAGAAGTACATATTAAAGAAATGGACTGAATCATATGTAGGACTAGTAGGTAGGATTGTTGCTGAGAATTCTCAGCACTTCCTTTTATTGTAATAATAGCTTTGATTTCCCTAATTGCCTCTAACTTTGCTCAAATGTAATCCTGTGAATTGACACTTAACTTTGTCATGTTAAGCTGGAGTTACTGAGTAGAAATTTTCAGCAGCAACAGTTCAGGCAGTTCCAAGAAGAGGAGGAAAAATTTTCAGTGCTGTTTTAAAGTTTTATGGGAGTTCCTTTTCAAAATGAGCATACACATAGAAAGGAATCCAACCGAGGCTGCCCTTGCAACCCTTTTTTTCTTTGGCTTTTTACAGATGCTGAGCATTTGACTTTCAACCTTGACGTTGTTGTCTAGTCCTTCATGTTGGAGACACTATGTAATTTCACAGTGAGTTCCTGCAAAAGCACAGATTTGATCTGAATGTACAGTACACAAATCGCAGAGCAATGAAACCATCCAGCGCTTTAAAAGGGAAGCTTGGATTATTTCTGCATCTCTCCCAATTTCCTTCTAATAAACATGAATCTATCTCTTAATATATCTATCTGTGCATTAAAATCTGTTTCTTTTCATTACACCATAGAGCCTGTGCAACTTTTCCTGCTGTTTCTTGTCCCAGTTTTGGCTGACATCTGTACATTAGATCATTGGGGAAAGAGCAAACTAAATTGACTTCAGCTGCTTTTTAAAGTATTAAGTTATCTCTGGAAAGTGGTTTTCTTTTCATTTATCACTCATTCCTATCTCTTCCATGATTTTGCTAATGATTTTGTTTCTTTTCAAGATTGG
Source organism: Cettia cetti (assembly GCA_013401135.1). Classification (NCBI taxonomy): domain Eukaryota; kingdom Metazoa; phylum Chordata; class Aves; order Passeriformes; family Sylviidae; genus Cettia; species Cettia cetti. The sequence continues at coordinate 23,205 of VZUI01005005.1, forward strand.
ATTTTTTCCTCAGCCATCTTCCCTTGAAAAGCAAATGGTACAGAATCTAAACATGAATTTTTCTGTGTTTTGTGCCAAGAATACTGGCAAACCATTCCAGATCAACCTCCTAGAAGTAAGACAAAATATCAGAATAAATTACCAAACCTTCACTGGCCATGGAAGTTTTGCTTGGTCCAAGATTGTGTCTTGGCTCTGATTTCAGAAAAACATTCTTTCTCCAGCTACAAGATGGAAAGTGTATATCTTTTATCAAGGCAGATAGGCCAGAGTCTAATCTCTACATCTTCTGACTACTGGTATTGTGAGAAATTTTTTAAAATACTGTGCAGATAATATTGACAAACTATATATATAAATATAATAATTTATTAGTCACATTGACTAAATACTTCCAAAGTTTGGCTGATCAGGCTCTTCCTAAGCTTAATTTGAATGATTAGAAAATATTTATTATTCCTTCTTCAGATAAAAATGAGGCAGAACTGTTGTTGAACACTTAGGAGTGTCTGAATGTAGAGTGAAAACCCCTGAGATCATCCAAGATCTCTGACATTAACTTTGACACCCTAATCTGATGAATTTTTTCCTGTATGAGGCTGATATACAATTTTTTAAAAGAGTCATATTTCACACACTCCATGAGAAACTTTGGCAAAAATATTGCTTATAATTCCTTGCTTCTCTTTGCCAACTAATGTATTGAGAAACACAGAATACATAGCAAAGTATCAAACGGATATAAATCCTTGGAAAGATGAAATGCAAGAAAGACATTTTGAAACACTGATTTTAAACTCAGGTCTCCAAAGGTCATAAATAATGAGCAATGGTTCTTTGAACAGAGCCCATGTGTGCATTGAGAGTAGAAGAACCACTGGATTTTTTCTTAAGTTTTTTTGCGAAAATGCTCAGGAGGAAAGAGGTGATCAAACCTCTTCCCAGAGTTTGTATGATCTGAGTCAACACTAGAACTACTAAAACCAGCAATGACAGAATTGCCCTTGGGATTTCATCATTAACATTTATTCCCCTCTTAAGATTTTGATTTCAGGAAGGGAGCAGTAGTGTCTTTTATGCAAGGAAATGGTGAAAACTGGAGTTCCAGATATACTGTCGACACAAGCTGTAGAAGTAAGGCACTAAAGTAACCGCAGAAGGGAACAAAAGTCTAGAGGCAAAATGGCATAAAAGCAGAACCAAAAAAAGGGGTAATAAAATGAAAGGGGTGTAGTACTGGATTTGAGCATTTCTTTGTTCCGTCCTTCTTGCTAAACACATAATTACCAATCTTACAGGCTGAACTGTGTTAATCAAAAAGAGGTGGTGGTTAGTAGCAGCTCAGCAGTTGTGTGTAAATAGAGTTTTAGATATTAAATGACAATTAAAGGCTGTTAAAAAGTAAATTACCAAGTGATGAACTAAACCCCATGAGGGCTGGAAGGAAAGTAGTAAAGCTGAATTCAGCCACAAACCACTAACTACAAACTACTGGCAGCATGTCTGCTTCCTAAAATACTTTATTAACACCCTGTCTTTAACTCTTTTAAAAGTCATAGAAGAAACTCACAGAGAGCTATAAAAAATATTGAAACCTCTCTCTAACCTTCTGAAACCAGCAAATCTGGAAAATGCTTTTCATTTTAGAAGGAAAATAGCAATCTAAAAACTGGATTATTCATTTAAATTTCATTACTATGAAAGCTTATATATAATAAGTTTAAGCTTAAGCATATAGTAAGCTTTCATTACCATGAAAACTTTCATTACTACGAAAGCTTACTATATGCTTAAACTTAAAATTCACCTGAGCAGTCTTGACAATTTTTGGGTCATCCTCTAGTAAAAATCCAGCCTAACATGAAGCTGATGACAATGATTGAGGACCAAGAAGAGAGGGAAGTAACCCTGCCATAGCAGCTGAGTCCAAAGGAGTGTCCTGGATGTCCCAGAGCAACTAAGGACTTTACTTTGATGGTGTGAAGCTTGTGGTGTTTTCTCACTCATCTTGCTCCTTTTTTCAGGTTGAGAATGGCCATGGGAGGTTCCTAGTGGGGATCCCTCAATCAGGTGAGCATGTGAGAATGTCCCACAGTAATGTGGTTGAGTCTATTCCCCCCAGAGACACAAGGGGAGAGGTGAAGCCATGGTTCTCTGACGAGGAGATGATGTTCCATGCTTGTCTCAGTTCCTGGAGTCATTCTACCTTCCCCCCATTTAATAACTGAAGATCCTGTCTTGAAAACTTTATTGTCAAGAGAGATTTGGGGGAAAGAGGGACAGTCTTAGGAATTACACACCCCTGTCTATTGACAAGAGGAAGTCTAGGGTGTGTGGGACCATGAATGAAATACTTCTGGTAAGTGTCTAAGTGAAACAAACCCAGATCTGCTAGTTGAGAGCACTCTAACCAGGAACCAGGCTCTGCATGCATTTCTCTTTGCTTGCATAAAGGGGCAGAATAAAGTATTTGAGGTGCACTATCATGTCTTAAGCCATTTTCATAAGTATTCCGTATTGGCTTTTTTTCAAAGGCCCGAATTATCACCAAGCATGGCTCTACTACCCACTGCAGCATCCCTTAGATCCAAAATCACAGAGCATTACATTAAAAAAAAAAAAGAGAGAAAAGAAGAATGCTATGCACAGGTGCTTAAAAATTTAATGTCATTTTTACTTACAAACACTTACAGGTGTTGAGCAGAAAAAAAGCCCTCAGGTATCAAGGTAACCATTGTGGTAGGGATAGAAAATAAATGTGAGCAACGCTTACACTTGCTCAACTTTTTTGTGCCAAAGTCCATTCCCCACACAATCTCTCTCATTCACTTACATTTGATCCCCCATTTCTGTTTCTGCTCAACTTCCAACCTCACCCCCTTTTTGGTAAGGTCCTGCTTTCTTCTGCCCACCTTGTTCTAGTATTTTGTGATTCTTATCTTATTGGGAAATGTGCTCACTATTACAAGATATTGTAGCTGTTTTTAAAGATTTAATGAACAGAAGTTGATAAGGACAATAAGAGAAGATGCACAAACTACAGAGGACACCATAATTCTGCCTCTTTTCTTGTTTTATTATGGCCTCACTATTTTATCTGTCACTGTAGAGTACCCCAGAGGCTCATAATGTCCATCCTTTATAGAATTTAAGAAACACATTCACTGCCTGTTTCAAAAAGGAGAAAAAGAGGCTTTTTTTTTCCTTTTAAGTTGTCAGTGTTATTAGAAAGAACCAATCACATAGCCTTGGAAATAGAATACTTCTATTGCAGTATTGAATCAGGAACAGGAAGAAGGTACTTCAGTATACTGTCCCCTGCACATTTTTCAGAGGTGCTCTTTTCTCATTTGTAGAGAAAGTCTATTAAAAGATGATGACTTGATACGAAGGAGAGCCTTGTCCTTTAGGATATGGATTAAGATCACCAATTTATTTCTATACTGGGCATTCAACAAATCTCAGCATCACAATGTAAATTATTTAGTCCTATCTGAGCTTCCATTTGCCACCTGGTCACCTTCCCAGTCCCTGCAGAATACACCTCATTTAAATTTTGTCCATTTTCTTCTTACTGCAGACTTTCATTAGTTTATTCTTTATCTGCCCTGAAGTGTGTAATGATAATTGTGTTGCTTAGATAGCTCCTTTCATTCCAAAGTGCTTTACAAACATTAACTAATTAATGGAGAAGGCAGAGTATCAAATAATGAATCTTTCAATCTATTGGTGAACTGATATAGACAGATAATATGATTTGTTCACTATGAGTAGTTCAGAGGTGGGCATTAATTTAAAGTGCTGGCCAATTTGACTGTCACTGATGATGACAGAGAGAAAAAAAAAATCAGTTTATATCTTTCCTACACAAGGCATCTTTTTTCATTTGAATTCATGCTTCAATCCTTCATTTAAAATTAGTTCCATTGAATGGAATGCCAGAATCTACAAGCAACTGATTTTCAGAGAAATGGAGAAATTAGGATCCACACAATTATTTCCAAATAATCAAAATCTATGGATTTTACATTTCAACTGAATAAATAGTTTCATACAATTTTGAAATATTTATGCTATTTCATGCTCTACAGAAATCCATTTGGATACAGAACCGTGATATTTTGTGTTAACATACCGCTTTTTTTGTTAATAACAATGGTTTAGCCTTTTTATCTTCACTTTCATTGACCACCTACCATCATTTTCTACTGAAGAGCAACAGAAACTGCTAGTTTATGAAGGTTTGAGGCACATGATCAAAGTAAACTAAGCTGGGGAAAAAAACCTGTCAGTGTTGTGATATGGCATCAAAAGAGGGATCTCTAGTCCTCCCTTTCAAAAAATCTATTTTCTAATTCATGATGTAATAGGAGGAAAAATGAGAGACTATCAAGCTGTGTTTCTTGTGGTGGACATATTTATACGTATTCAGAAAAAACTGAAGGACTTGGGAGACCAGCACAAGAATGTGCAACTTTTTGTCTCCCAGAGTTACAGCATGTCTGTGCTGGTTAACCACGCTGAAACCACGCAAGGGCTGCTTAGTGGTGCAGTCTTGTTCTCAGTCCAGAGGTAATTCTACTTGGAACAGGTTTTTGCCCTATTCAAATGTGTGTCCATAACAGCCAAAGTTGGGACAGCTCATGGAAAAGAGATTAATCATTCCGATAGTATAAAAACAGTGGGAAGGAACCACTTGTAAGTCTTCTTTAAAGAACCCAAATCCACAACCACATTTGGTATGAATTAACGTGTGGCCTCCCATTACTCACAACTGATGGCAACTGCTAGCTGAGTGTCTGAGTCGCAAAGGCACAGAGGACATTAGCACAAAGGATTTATCCAAACACTATTCCTGGAAGAATGGTTTAGCCTCTTTGGAATGGTAGGGAGCTCTAGGAAGAGCAGTCCGTGTTTAATCTCTACTCTGTATCTGACACAGAAGATTTCAGACTTCATGACAGTATATCCATCATATTATCAGGAGATTCTAACTGCAGGAGAAAATCAGTTTTGGAAATAAATCCTTCTACTACCTCATCTTTGCTATCTAGTAATGAAGAAAAGTCTTAACAATCTCAAGCTTAAGTCAAAACATTTTTATTCCAAAAATTTACCCAGAAAACTTCTCTAAATTCTTTTTATCCAGACAGGGAAAGAGAGGAGGGGAGAGAAGAGGTGTCTGCATTTAATTTAATTCTTGATTCATTTGCAAATTGCTTGACAAACAAGTTTATGCATATTAATTACATTTCTAATGAAAAATATTTGCAGTTGCACCTGTTTTCATGGCAGAGTATAAACCGGGCTTGCAGAGCTAATATATCTATAATTTGGTAAGTGTTGACACAACCAATTTCATGGAATATATATGGCTGGAGGAAGAAATGCTGTCACATGGAGATTTTTTCATCAGGAGAATGTCCTGTACAGGACACACAGTGGCTGGGGCTCATTGCTCTTGGGGAACCCAAGGTTAAAGCAGCCTGTGCAAGTGCAGGTGATGGTGGAAATGTCTCATAGTAACACAACAGGGTAATTTTATCTCAGTAAGGAAATAACTGGGAAAAAATATGCTGATAAAAGTCCTCTAGTTTATGTACACAAAGACTTGCCACCTGCGTTTGCTTGCTGTTTCTTGCGGTTTTTTTAACGAAAGCAGGGTTTTTTTGAAATATGTCATCAGTGTTGATCTTGACTTGGTTTTTTATTGGCAAAATAGCCCATGTGATACCACAGACAGGAACTGCCACAGATCAAAACGTGATCCTAGTAAAATTTAGAGGATAGGAAGAACATTGTGCAGATAGAGTTTGTTCCTATGGGTATCTCTAAACAATACATTTGATTTTTACTGCTACGGCATGATTTGAGTTTTTCAAATCTTGCTTGGTTTTGTTATCTAAAAAAAAATTTTTAAGTAAAATGCTTCAATTAATTTTAAGTGTTTATTTCTGATTCATTAAAGTGTTTATTCAGTGCCACAATTTAGTCTTCACTGAGCTTGTAATACATCTTGTATAGAATTGCCAGAACCACGATATAACATTAGCAAATTGAATGCTAAATGGTGCTTGTTAATGGTTGAAATTATAGTTTAGATCCTGAGAGTATAAAAGCATCATGAGATCCTTTGCACTTGGATATGGGATTTGGAATTAATATTAACATTGATGAAATTTATGCTCTGGTATCTGGGAGAAAATATCCATTGTGAAAACTGAATTTCTCATAGCTGTGCTTTGCACAAAGCAAAAAGCTCAAACGACTCCCGCCCATTGCAAGCTTCACTCAAGGCACTGTAATTACAGCAATTAATGTCATTGTAAAGCACTGCTTATTTTTAGTAGGTGTAATTACCAAGGATGTCTCTTTTTAAAATTCTTTGAACTGCTTTGTCTGTCAGTAAACGCAGACGCTGACAGATATTTTATTTTCCTAATTGAGAAAAGTAAATCAGTCATCAAAGTCAAAATTCTTCAGAATAGTGGAATCACAGTTCATGCTGAGAAAGGACTTGCTCCCTCAGGAGTCATTTTTAACGTGTCTGCTCATGAGTACGATACTAACACCTGAACAAGTCTGTGACAAGCCATTGTGACAAGCTGTGTTTGAAGCTTACCCTGTCACCAGGGTTTAGCTCAGATTGTGCTTACAGGGATAGCCAGAGCTTTCTAAAGATCAGTGCCTGAAAGGGAAGCACCCTGTTTTCTTTGCAGCAGGCCTCCTTTGTTTCCTTCACTGCAAGAAACTCCAAACATTTTTCTGCAGTTTAATGGGTAAAGTTGAATAAAATGCAAAAGGAACAAAGGAAATATCTAGGCGCAAGAATGACTTTTGGTTGAACAAATAGATTTTCACCTCTGCGAAATCTAACAGAAGCATTGTGATTTTCTGTAACATTTAAATGGTAACACACAGGGAAACAAGAAAAAATGGCTATGTGAAAAATATATGAAATTATTTACACCAGATAGCCCAAACCCCAGGGGGGCTTGTGAGGAGAGAAACAGTGAACAAATCTAAACAGCACAAAAAATTCTTTCCTACCAAGTTGCAAGCCAGCTCATTTTGAAAAACAGAACCTAACATTAGCATGCAACAAACCAAAATTTAGTAAAATAATTCCAATTTTAGCTAAAGGAAGTAGATATTAAAATAGATATTTAAAATGGAAAGAGTGGAATCCTAATTATTCCTAGTTATTTTGTGGGTCTGGATCCATCGAAGTGGATGTTTCCCTCAGCAGACATGGTGGGGCTGATTTGTTTTGTTATATCCAAATCCAGGTCCAAGACACCCAAATGCAGCCTACCAGTTCCTCACATTTCAAGTCTGCCACCTCTGGCAGAGTAGCTATACAACAGTGCACATTTTTACTGAGTCCTCAGCATGGAGTCAAAGCAGCAGAACTTTATTGACTCTTGAGAGGCTAGGCCTATCCCAAACAGAGGAAGACTCAGCTTTAAATGAAGAGGTCTAAATAAGAACTAATTGATTGAATTACCATATACAGCATAAGGAGATTAAGGAGATTAGCACTACCCTGATTTTTTACCACAGTATTTCATCTGACTTCAAACAAACACCTCCTACAGTTTCTGTATTCTAGTGAATATATCTATTCAAAAGAGGAATGGCTGTTTGGTGGGGAAAGACACCAGGTTGCAGAGCACAGACAGTGGTACAGATTGTTTTGAAATTTAAGGGATTTACAGAGAAGTCCTTGTGAAAGAAATCACAAAAGTCACAGTGAATAGACAGCAAGAGTTTTCTGGGGGAATAGGCATTTACCAGCTCTCTCCTGTTTGTTTCCTTTTTAAAAGTTTAGGCATGTAGAATGACCAAGGCTGTCTAGAGAGGGTGGATTGGCCTCTAGCATGGAGCAGATGAGAAATTCAGCTGCTTGTGGTGTTAGAAAAGACAGTCTTCACTAACTGCAGGTTCATGTGGATGTAGTGATTTGGTACATGATGCTCTGCAAGGACAGCTGTGAGGTGTAACGGTCTGGCTCCTGCAAATGAAATCATTAGAGTTGTTCAATGCAGTCACTTCTGTTGCTACTCCCTGCAAGTTCTACCAAGCATTCATTGACACAGCAGAATACATTTTCAGCTATACTGATGAGAACCAGCACTTAATGGAAAAATTCAGAACATTTAGTTTTAGAGTATACTGAGTCTGAAGGTACTTTTTTTCATCACTTGTTCCTTGTTTTGGGGTTTTGGTTAATTTTTTTCTTGTAGTTGATGGTTTTTTGTTGTCAGTTGTCCTCAGAGGAAAAAAAAAAAATCTGTCTCAGTAATGTGGATGCTAATATGTGAAAAGAGTTAGTCCTGAAGCAGCCATGTAGGCTGGCAGACTGGGATCCTCTTTGTTTTTGTGCTCTGCACCTGATTCAATATCCACATCTCACTGGGAACTCAAACACACATAATGAGGAGGAAAATGGCAAACTCACTTGTGTCGATATCTCTGCTTTCTGATGATTCCTCATGCAGGATTTTCCATGGTTGTGTTTGCACTTCAAATAAAACTGTAGGAAATATACAAGTACACTAAGGCACTAAAAGGGATAGTCAACAAGTAAGGGCTCAGCATGTGTGCATTTTAATGAGTGTTAATTGAAAACAGGGTGAAGGTAAATGGCAAGCGCAGAGAGGGGGCTTGGATTTGCTGGCAACCAGAACCATCTAAATGCTGGGCTCTCTAATACAGAATAAGAACAAACTCAATTCTAGTTTTTCCTACTTCAGGCTGTTTTATAGTTCTTCGGGTTGGAACATTTGTGATAGATTTACTAGGAGCTATCACTCCAAGTTCAAGAAACCAGATGAGTAGTATTTAATTGTTGAAACAGGACTATTCACATATTTACATTTAGAAAATGCAGCAAGCAAAATATTCATTATTACCATGTATCATTCTTTAATCCTCCAGTTAAACTGAAAAAATTGTCTGGTGCTGTGTTCCCAAACCACATCACAAAACATTGAAATAATTTTATATCCTTTCCCTCCTGAAAAAGTGTGGCAGCACTCTACTTCCACATATCAAGTGTTTCAACCAAGGACAAAGTCATATAAAAGGTTCTCAGAAGTGTTACTTTATCTCCATATTCACTATTCAGACTTGAAAGCAAACCCCTTTTTGGCTGCCTCACAGAAAAAAAAAAATACTAAAGACATGCCTTTTGCTTTCTACTTTAAATAGAAAACAAAAGCACTGTTTTTAGAAACTTAAATCATTTTTTTTACTCTGATACTTCATTAGGCTCACTAGAGGCTTGTGTCTGTCTCAATTTTCAAAGCACTGCAAGAGATTTTATTTTTGTAATTCCTCTTTGACTGAATCCCTTATTCCCTGCTTGGAAATGTAGTAAAGCTGAAATGTCAGTCTTATAAGTGGGAATATTCTTGTGGGCTTTTTCCCTGCTAAACTAGTGTGCATGTAGCCAAAAACATATTTTTGGAGTGCTGTTAATCTGCATCTGTAACTTGGAGTAAAGCATTGAAATCTTTTTGCAGGGGGAATTTATTCTTAACCAAAGTGGACCTCTCTTCCACATCTGCTCATTTCGTGATAACACTGGCCCATAGACTGTGTAGCTGCAGAAGGTCAGCAGGAGTGGGCCCTTGCCTTATGATTAGGAGAAGGGAAATTCCTGAGTGGCAGAAAGCCAACATGAACATGTTGTACCTCCACGCTCTCATGGCAATAACACCCTTAAGTAGAAATTGTAGCCAAACGAAACATAGCAACCCTTTCAGATTGTCACCCCATACTAACTGACCAGAGCATCTCAAAACTCTTCTGTTCACAGCAGAGGTAAGAAACCCTTCTGCATGACGATTAATTAGGGAGAGTGCAAGACTCTTGGTGATCCCAAGGTCAACTCTGTCCCTTTATTGTGTCCCAAACACGAGCAGGTAAAAAAACAACTATTTCAGCTTGAACAAAAATGCCACAATGCCACTAGGTGGGCTTCATGTAATCCTATTGCAGCTGGAAGGCGTCCAAGACCCCCAGCATTCCTAGCCCAAGTGGCTGCTTGGGATGGCCTGGCTCTCTGACACCTTATCACTCCAAAGGGGCACCTGAGTTTCCCATTGGCCTGCTCAGAATTGCTCTGCTCCCACAGAGCGCCACACAGGATGGTGATCTACCACCTTAACGGCACCAAGTCTGGAGCTCCTTTTTGTTCAGTCTGGATGAAATCCAAAGAAATTGCAGAGAAATGTAATATGGTTCAACAGATATTACACCAACCCTCTGTGGAACTTAATAGAAAAAAAATCTTTTTCATAATGATTGTTGACCTGCCTGAAGAATTCTCTTGCTAAAATGTTATTCCCTATTAAATGTCATCAGATCCAGGAAATTATTCTGAAGTTGCTGTTTTCCACAAGAACTGATAGCACTTATTAATAACAACAAAGGTAAGAATCACCAAGCAAAAGAATATGGATAGATATGCCAGCAGGAAAAAAAGTCAAGCAAAATGAGGGATGGTTCATATGTCTCCTCTTGTACATTACTCCTACACCCAAATCATGCAGCCCTTGGCCTGCACTTTACCTTAGGCACAGATGTCTCTGAATGTACTGTGCTGTTAAGACATGATGTGGAAGCAAACTGCATTTGTTCATTCCTCTACACAGTCAATGGCTTATATTATTTAAACAGCTTTTTTTTTTTTTTTTTTTTTTTATGTACTTTCTCTAATCTGAAATTTCAATATTACCAGCTTGGCCAACCTCAAGGTTCAAAATAGCACAACTCCAGATACCTTGAACATTGGACTTCTGTCATTACGCTCACCTACAACAAGCAAAAACCTGGCATGCCAGGATCTGTTCCAGCTAAGACAGGGTTGATCAACAATAGATTTTGTCTTTCAGAAATGGACAAAAAATCCACAAAACATGGTAAAGTAATAATTACACAAAAGTGGTTTGCAAATGATAATGTCTGATTGAATACCTCCTTTGCTGGAGATTCAAATACTATGGTAACAGACAAAAAGCCTAATAAATTTTGACTAATCAGAATTGATGTTAATTAAAGATGAGTTCAAGATAATGACTTCTCATTACTATGTGATAGCTAGAAAGAGATTGTTCTACCTCCAGGTAAAATAAGCAATTAGATAACGTCTGTTTTTAAGGATTTCTTTTTTAAGTCTTATCTCATTCTCTCTTCTTCTTCTGATGACAAAATATTAATATATAAATGTCTGATTTTTATTGCTGCTCAGCTAGATGGATTTTTTTAGTGGTTTTCAGACCATTATTCTTTCACTTCAGTGGAATTATATTTTCCTGTTGCTCTAAGGGGACCATATCCTATTGGTTAAAAAAAATTAAAAATAGAGACTCTAAGAATAAACCCTTGGGTTACCACTTGAGTATGCAATGTGAAGTAAAGGCAAAGAATAATCTCTCATAGAAGTGGTAGAGCTTTCTTTAGAAAGTGATTTTTTTTCTCCTAGTCATTTGACTACCCTAATAAATGATAAAAAAAACCATTTGAAAGATGCTTCTTGTTTGTGCAGATAGGAAAAGACAAGAAGACAGAGACTCTCTGAAAAATCAAGCCACCAGCAGCGGTGGTTTCAGTATCATCACTTACATTTCTCATTTATGAGGATAAAAGGAAAAAAAAACAGCCCCTCCAAATCCTATGTACTTGTGACCTGGCATCATAAAACTTCCTGGCAAGGAAAACAGAACAGGGTTCATTTCAATGACAGACTAGTTCTGCCAGATTTCTTTTTTATTTCTATCTCTCCTTACTTGGACCCTAGATTTTTTTAAAGTAGATGAACCACAAAAGGAAAAGAAGCCAGTACCACCATGAACTTATAATCATCCTTAGCAATTGAAGGACATTATTTAAATCCTACCTTTCCATGTGCCATTCATGGCTCTAGTGATACAAGGACTGATACAAGGCCAGACTGGAGTCACTTTGTGGAATTAAGTTGTGGTTCTTTTGAAAGAAGCATTTTTAAATGGTGGCTTGCTGATACTAGAGGTTTACAAATGCTTATATTCTGTAAGCGTGTACAGTTAGTAAAGTTGAGCAAACCAAATCAAACTGATACTCATTGGAATGGAAGCTTCACTGGAAACCAGGCCTACAGATACTTTGGAAAATGCAGTTCAAGACTTGAATAGGCAGAATGAACTTTGAGAGAAACTGTGCTGGATTTTCAATAAACATAGAGTTTCTTGGTGGGGAAACACTTGCAGAAAATACAAGGGTTTCCAGGACACTATTACTACACAAAATACAGTGGCTTTGTTTAAGTGATTATTTTGAAACCTGAGATTTATTCAAATCCAGAAATACCAGATGATACTGAAGGTGCACAAGTACTTACGAAATGAAGCCAAAGGTTGGCTGCTGCAGTGCACAGGAAAAACAACAGCAGAATGAGAAGTTGCCATAAGTAACTTGCAAAGGAGAAAAAGCAATGAGTTTAACTATTCCTACCTATTTGCAGTTATATAAAACTGTTCCTTATGCCACGCTTTTCACTGTTTTATTTTACTTTGCTGTGATCGCTTCTAGAAAGCTCAAATAAGCAGAGCCTCATGGAGCCCATACCATCTATTACTAATGGTTGGAGAGCAATTGGTTTAGAAATCACTAATTTGTTTAAGAACTGAATGAAAGGAAGCACTAAAAAAAACTAACGGAATGTAGTTTGTATTAACTGCAGAATTGCAATAATGTGTCTTTGAATATAGAATTTAGATTAGAATTAGGTGCATTCACAGACAAAAGGGAAAATATGTCTATGTTATCTGTAGGGATAGAATAAGGAAACATTTGCATTAAAGAAATTAATGAGTTTACATTGTGTGACTGTGTTTCTGGTGTTCCAGGATACAGCTATATGCACCTAAATAGCAAATATGCTGCTCCCTAAAAGTAGAATTTGTTGCTACCTGTGTTAAATGGAAATGTTCCCTAACTACTGTCAACAGAAGGCCAATGGCGCACAGCTGAGACATTAATCACACATGAATTCTCCAGCCAGATCTTTGTAAAGTCTCACAAAATTGGGCCATATTAGTTAGGTATCAACAGCCCCACTTCAAACTAATTTCTGTGTTGCTTTTTAGCAAAGACAGATGTGCAGACCATTCCAAATTGACTGATGTGATAGCTTTCTAAGTTTTGCAAATTTAACTCATTTAGAGAAAGTAGAAACTAGTGTGTGGAGGGCATTTGGTGACATATAGGGATCCCTAAAGCACTTGAGAAACTTAAAAGTAATTCAGTTATCCTGTATTACACTGGTTTTCTTCCTGAGCTCCTGGGAACTCTACAGTTACCATCTGTGTTCATCTTAGAATAGTTAAGACCTATGGCTAGGAAATCCTTGGTTTACTGTAAGATTTCTGTTTTATCACATAAATTACTGCCATAGATTGAAAACGTAATGGAAGTCTTTTCAGCCTTCAACAATACTAAATAGCAAGGAAAATTTATCAGTTTTGATGAGGAGGGGGCAAGTATAAATTTTAGGTTACAGTCATTACTTGATTGGGAGAAAAAATAATTAGTGTTACAGACTGTGCTGAGACCTTTAGAACAAACAAAAATAGTTGGCTTTAATGAAGAAGCTAAAGCAAGAGAAGGATACTTAGAAAAAAGGTGAATTAAGGTGTTGGAAATCTCATTAGTGAAGAAGAGTCAGAGATTGAAATAGAAATAGCAGTCCACTAATAACTTCCTTAAGTTACCTAGGTGAAAGAGAAAATTATTTTTAGTGTATTTCTTTATGAAAGAACAGATAAAGCAATTTATCCCAATTTCAATAGTCTGCTTGCCTCATAATATGTTTTTCTGATTCCAGATCAGGCTTTTCAAAAAAGGGCAGTAAATACCGTGATGCTTCTGTCTGACCACTTATGGCAAGACTCAGAGGGTCAGTGAGGCCACTCTGCCTTGGGAGTGCATAGTGAGAAAGGAGCTATGGCTGCTCCATGTGGAGTGCAGGGGGTGGAACTGGTTCATCACAGCAGCTGGTGGCAACTCCAGCAACACGCTGCTGGAAGGAAAATGAAAACACCCTAACTGAGCTGTGATGTCCAAGGAGTTGTCTGGAGTCTGCTCTTAAGGATTGTTCCTGGATAAGTGTTCTGACTGATGGCTTCATACCCAGACAGGTGATGTCATTCTGTCCAACCATGGGCTTTTGATTATTATTCCAAAGTTTATGGGCTTAGCAATTTCTCTCTCTTTTTTTTGCTTTCCTTTGAGTATCTTTATCTTTCTTTTTCCTGTCAGTTTTGGGTACAAGGAATGATTCATCTTCTTTTTTCCTTGTGACTTTCCACCTCAAGTGAAGCAAGTAGAAATAGAATAACTATTTTTATGTAGGAGGATTTTGACTGAGATTTATTTAGAAGCAAAAGGTTTTTTCACAACATTGTCACAAAACTACCGTATAATTTCCCTTTTCACATTATCGCTCCCAAGAATTTCTTGGATGCATCAAGAGGTTGTTGAAAGCACTGGAGCCAATAGCAAGGTTGGGCAGTAGAGCAGACCACAGGTGAGCACCACTGTAAAGGATTATAAGTAAACTCTGGATCTGGTCTCACAAACTAAGAAGCAGAACACAACTATAGCCCTCATATCTATTTTGTGTTTCCATGTGGCAATAAAACTTACAAAACTTGTATAAAACTACATCTAATGTAGCTTGCAGTCAGCCAAATATTCAGTAATGTGGTTGTTAAAATCAAAAATAATCCCTCCAAATTGGCCAAGAGGCCCACTACATTGGAAGGATTTGGGGGTCATATGTAGAAAGGAAACTAGATCAAATGTCTCATTAAAGGGAAAATGTAATAGTGGAAGGAAAAGCAATAGGGCTTCAGCATGACTTTTAGCTATGATTTTTTTTTTAAATGTAATAATCAGAATAGGAGTGAGGAAACAACTCTGTAATCACTGATGTGATCTCAGGCAAACCGCTTTCCTTCTGATGTTCTGGGGTTTCTACCTGTAAGATCTGAGAAACACTTAGAAATTTACAGGGGAAGGGTGGTACTTATCACATCTAGATGATGCTGTTCAGAAGGGCTTGATCTATTGGCAATATGTGATTCTTCACACATATTGGTTGCTCCTTCTGAGACTAAAGATTAAACTAAAACCAGCAGCTCAAATTTTAGACTCTCATTTTAGTCTTTCAAATTTAAGGGTCAGGAAGCTTTAAATTTAAACATGCAACTGCAATTTAGAGCTGGGGGGAACCCAAAGGAAGGAGAAGTCCTTTGAATTTACAAGTAACAAAGATGTCATATGGCTGTGATTTTGGCTCACTGTTAAAGTCATGCAGGGTGCACAGAGCACCTTATCCACTCTCCTAGGAATTAATTGTCAAATTATATTAAATATATTCTCCAATATTTTATCATGGAAAGATTTACCAGACTTCTATCTACTTTCACCTTAGTTTTGACCATCTTCAACAACTTTCAGCTTTTAGAGGAATAGGGAAGACCTTTTGAAATGCTGATACTTACATTTCTCTGTCAAAGCCTTGCAGTGCTGAGCAGGAGCAGTATCACAGAGCTCTTCCCTTGTCCTCTCCTGTTGTACTTTCTGAATGGCACAGGAACGGAGAAGCTGCTGCTATCAAATGTCCCCGTTTAAAGGGTCCACTACCATTCAATTAGGATGAGGAGAATTAAGCTATAGGACCTGGCAGCTATCTGCATCATGGCCCTGCATTATCCCTTCTTTGGTCGTACGCCAGCCACACTGCACAGCTGATGTCTGCCTGGGGCTGCAAGATGTTGGGCGTGTTTACACAAGCATCTCTTCCCAACCCTTGTCACACAGGGCTGCTGAGAAAGCATGAAAGGAAAGAAGGTAACTCTGACTGGTGCCAATCAGAGTTCAATATGGAAAAAAACTCCATGGGAAATTTCAAAAGGGTGGTGAGAAGAAAGCTTAGGATGAACTTCTGGTTTTGCTGCTGTTGCTGAAGTTATGAAAAGCCGCCTAGTCTTAGTCCCTGGGTGTGCTGAGGGAATTCAGCAGTCCATTTATCCAGCTGAATTAAATTGTTAAGCTCTGCTGATTTCAGGAAAATCAATGAAGATGTGACAATTTGCCTTGGCTGATGAGATGGCCTGGGATACCACTTGCAATGCTGAGTGGGAACTTTGTCTGCTGACAAAGAGCTGTCAGCATTGCGTAGTATTGCAAGATTCATTGCATGTCACTTAAAGAGATGGCAGGGGGAAAGGAGACACCAAAAAGTACTGATTGTGGGCAGAAGGCCAGAAGCAGTTCTTTTCAATGTCATATCCATTAAAAGAAAAGGGGGGAAAATTCTGTGGCAGCTAAATCAGTATAATAAAGTCAGCAGATGAAAGCAAAAAGATCAGAAGAAAAGAAACACAAAACAGAAAAATGTAACTAAAGACGTTTAAATGTGCTTTTTATTGCTGTAAGTTTGCAGTGGAATAAGAGGTAGAGGAAAACATTTTATTAAAAAAAAAAAAACAAAGAATGGAGACTGTTTCCTCCTCATGCAAGGGGATTGCTCACAGAAGGAAGCCAGGACTGTAGTACAGGGTTTTCCTCTGCACTCCCAGATGTGATGGAAAGACACAAGTGAGACCAGGGCATAGTTGGTGCTGGAAAAACCCCAAGGAGGATCCATGATTTCCAGTAGTTCTGGGGTTTTGTTGTCTTTAGGGTGACATTTTTAAAAATGAGCTTCCAAATATTTTTTGGGAACAACTTCATGGCACATTTTGTAAAGGTGCTGAATCTCATGTCCTGGCAAAATTCGGGTTTTGGTAGTTGCATCTGCATTAGGCAATTACATCTGCATAGCTCAGCTACAGATATCTTCCACTGCACAGGAAGAATCCTGCACTCCAGCTCCTGTCCTCAACTTAAAAAAAAACCCACAAGTTTTTTGTATTGTTAAATGGCATTGTAATTTTTACCCCAACAGCGGTAAAATCAGGCTGACTGTGTTGCAGTGGGCTAATCATTAAAAGCACTCACTTTGCAGAGCACTTGCACATTCTGCAGGATAACAAGTTACAGAAATATATGCTGCCTCACAATGACAAGAGTAGAGTGCATGTGTTAGGGAAGGTAAAGAAAAGAGAGGTAGGAAAGGTTAAAGCTACAGGAGAGAGAGACTGAAAGAGAAATTACAAGGGGAAAAAATTCATTGCACATTCAAGCTACTACGAATAGCCTGTGATATTGCAATTACAAAAAAAACTTTTCTGAAGCCTCACAAAAAATTTAGTTTCCCTATTTTATTTTAAGGCTTTTAATATACTACTATGCATTGCACTTAAAATACAGAAGCAGAACTTTGCTTGCTATTACTCAAATACAAGTAATACTTGATGGCTGTTGTGAAATTCCAATGTGTATTCTTAAAAATTATGATATTTGAATGCACAATACCTTACTGAGGTTCAATCCAGTTAGCACATATTTTCTCAAAGAATTTTTAAGTATATCAAGCTTGTGAACATGTTAATTCAAATTATTGTGGAGGACTTATTTATGAAATATGGGGAGTTTGGTTATAAATAGCTATTTGTATTTTCACAACTGACATAATGAATAGAAGAGATATATTGTGGTCAGTAGAACTGGTACTGCTCCAATTACTGTCAGTTTAATTCATGGATCACTGGCAAGCTGGTGTATGATTCCAAAAGAAACATAAGAAACACAGAAGTAATAAATTCTGAACAAAAGTTGTTCAAAAACCTGTGAATTGCATGGGACACTTTTTTGGGGGGAGGATTGCTAAAGAACAGTACTGTACAAGAAAAAGATAACTTGGTAAAATACAGCTTTGATGTATGATTATTTGCAATTATTGCAAAGCCAGAACCAGGCATCTCCTCTTGCAGTGTAAAGAAATCCAAATAACAAAAGCGTCTCAATATAAATAGACTATTTGCACTTAATTCATTTAAGCCTAGCCTACCTGTCTTATTTGGTTCCAGAAAATGAAGTCAACCTTCCAGAGTAGTCACATGCTTTCTCTATGGTGACTTTAGCCACTAATCTATTGTTTAAAAGAAGGTGCAGATCAACTCCTATTTCTCTCCTTATCACTGTGCTAAAAACCATAAAGTGATGTGGTTTTGTTTTTCATGCCTATGCATCAGAGCACCCCTAACCTCATCAGGTGAGTAGAAGTCTGCTTTGTGGATCTTGTTGTGCTGCATGGGCAGAAGCAGCTCCTGGGTAACTCAGCTCTGACAAGACTGAGGAAGTCTTGGATGTGTAGAAGACTTTGGAGAGACTGAATTGCTTTCAGACAGGATTGTATGTACCTGAGAACATTAGGTATCTCCACACCTTTAGCCTCAATACATTTTTTTGGTCAGGGGCCTAATTAGCCTAATTATAAATTGCAGACATATAGAAAGGATCCTAACTCAACAGGTTGAGCAATGCATAATTAAGATCATGGCTTTTATACAGTATGCATAGTCACAGACCCAAATGCATTCTGCCTAATTGTAAATAATTTAGGAGTGCAGACTCTGTGTTCAAAAAAGAATGGAAAGTAGGAACTCTCAGAGATAACTCACGCCTTAATAGGGCTCAGTTATGTTCTGGAGGTGTCTTGGGCAACAGGGGGTTCCTCTATATTTATATATTTAAAGTACCTAACTTAGGTGAGACTCTTAAGCCAAAATTTTAAAGCCAGAAGGAAGAATTTTGTTCAGCCAGTGGACCTCCAGTGCAACCTCAGCCACAGAATTTCACCAAGTATCATCACTTCTGCACCAAACCTTCCTTCTGGAACTGGAGCCTATCTCTTAAAAAGATCAGCTGGAGAAACTGCCTATTTAAAACCAGGATATTCAGTTTTATTATTATAGCTTCAGCACATTTCCTAAAATTGTTGGAATGCCAGATGCCACTTCGGTGAACTCCAGATGGCGAAACTTTAATCAGCAGTGAGATGTGATTTACTAGAAATGCTCCTCTACAGGAAAAGTAGCTTTTGGGCTTCTTCTTTTTTTGAAGTATTTTGGGTTGCTCTTCAGACCATGTCTTTAAATTTTGTTCACTGTACAGATTTCTGATAAGTATCATTATTGCAAAAAAGTACCACAGATCTAAATACTGCTTGCAATGTGCTATGGTGAGAAGTACAAATCTTTATCATAAGAAGACATCTAACTTTTTTTTAGGTTGAAAGCCTACTTATGCTTGGTGATAACAATAAAATACTTTCCTTCACTTTTAAATGTCAGGATATTGTTTCATATGGCAACAGCATGGCTAGTTTTAAACATTTGCATAAGGACCAGGTTCTCTGGTTTGCTTGGTTTTGTGCCGCCTGCAGCCTCCCAGCTGGGGTTCCTGCATTGATAAGAGAGCACAAAATCAAAGGCAACTCCCTGCATATTTTCCCTCTCCAGTCTACTCACAAGAGCAAAGCAGTGGGCAGCAACCAGAAAATGATACACTGCTATCCCCATCCCCCCTGTATTCTCTGGTATCACATCATCTTTATTCAAAGGGACAGAGTTGCTGGAAGGAACCCAAAAGATCTGAGTGCATTTTTCTGTAGTGGAAGCCTTCCATATTTCTTCTTTCAGCTAGAAGTACAACTAGATAATGGTATGTCCTATTTCCTCTGTGGGTCTCAGGAATAACAAGAAATTTGTGTCATCTAGAAAGATACAGTGGAAGGGTGCAGAGAGCTGGTGTGGTTCCCTGGTTACACCTCCATAGAGCCTATTTGTTTAACCACAATTGCTTTATTTTTATATTTTTTTAACTTATAAATCTGTGAACACTGTCCAGAAAATACAAGTCATCAGTGGTGAGAATTTTAAAAACTATAATCTGTGAAAATAACTAGAAATAATTGGGGCTGGAGAAGACAGTTGCAGCAAAGAAATCATACTCTACAGCTCAAAAAAACCATAGACGCAAAGCCAAACCTTGGAGCAGGTATAACTTGGAGTGTTTTGGAGTTACCCCCACCATAAATTCCAGTGTTCACATTTTTGCTTTTACAGGCTGTGTCTGCTGTGTAGTGCTGGTTGTAATGTGGCTCGTTCACCTTTCAAGTCCATTAAGCAGTGAACATGGCGGCTGATGTGAAGCCCAGATGCCCAAAAACTTGGCCTGTTTTTCAAATGGGTCCTGAGCTCTGTGCTGCCACAGCAGCCCAGGGTATCAACAACAACAAACTGTCTTGCAGGATTAGGCAAGAACAACTCACTACCAGAAGTAGCTGTAGTAACAGCTTCATATGTCTGACACAGATTTTTGGAGAGTCTGGGAGGCACCACTTCAGAGGCCTGCTGCCCTGCTAACCTCATTTCCCCTCCAGGCACACTGAAGCTGTGTCCCCACTTGACAGCACACCTATAAAAAACAGCTAGGTTAGAAATAAAGCTGAGGTCAACTCATCATACTCATGGGTTAAAAGCAATTGATTCCCCTATTTCTCTCTCTCTCTTCATTTCTCTTGGATAAATAATAAGTCCAGCTACAGGGAGAAATTCAACATATTGATTTGGTCTTACCCAATTTTTGTTTTCGCTCCCCCTCAGTCATGGGGGTCAATGAGCAGAAAATACATTGAAAGAAGAAGCAGCAGAGCAGAGGATGGTCAGGTCAGAGGATCACTATTTGGACTGAACTCTCAGAGTCTCTTCCTCTCCACCAACAGAATCATATGACATCTTTCATCCTCAAAGATCTCATTCTTGAGTGCCTTGTAAAACTTGACCTGCCTCCCTAAGAATGACTTCATGCTCTGCTGAAACACAGCTCTTCTGGAACTGCAGAGTGCTGCCTGCCAGGGGGCATATTGCAACAGGAATAAAGCTGAAATTCAGACTGGGTTGTCTGAGGTGTTCCAGGAGACACTTGGGAGGCACAAGATTTTGGGACTGAATCCCCATTCAAACAAAAAGGTTGATGGGATAATTAGGGACAGGATCAGTTTTACACCTCATCTGAAGAGTGGCATCAGTCTCATCCTTTTTCAAGGTGTAATGAAGTTCAGTACTCACCAATAATGGTTGATATCTTAATTCTGCCAGGACCTGCAGTTTTTTTAAGATTTTCTTGGAAGTTACTGATTCTAACACTAGCCTTTCTCCAGTTACCCTTTGCAAGTTGATAAAATCAGCTTTCAGGAACAATATGGTAAAAGTGCACTTTCTTTGTGCTGTGTATCTTCTGCTGCTACACCAGTAACCAGTCATTTATCACATAATCAGATCCTTGCTGAACTATATGCCATCTGTGATCAAATGAATGATGAATAAATTCAGAATGCAATTTCAGCTAGTCTATTTTTTGTTCATATTTCATTCCTAGTATATTTGAGTCTTTTTGACCTTGTGAAAAATAGCTGCATTTGAACTAAAAATGTGGGGGGTTTCTAGATAATGGACTATGCCAAGTTCTATTTCTTTTGGAATTCAATAGAAACTGTTTGCTATATCAGGACATTTTATACATCCTTATTTACTTTTTCTTCCTTTCAGACTATGCTCTTTGATATAGCTAAACTCCAATCGTTGCTCATATCTCTTGGCTCCAGAAACTCTTTTTTGATTTCCATTGTCTTCTGTGTGGAAGTAACTCTAGCTATCAAGCATTACATTTAGTTTTCCACTCATGTAGCTATGAGCTAACAAATTACACCAATTTCTTGAGGCCTTCTGAGCTAAGTGAATTTGGCTCAGTATTTCTCAGTTATCAGCCCTTTCATTATTGTTAGGGAATGCTTCAGTGATATTTATTTGTCATTCTGGTAATGTGAGTTCTTTTGCTTTGATTCTGAGACTTTGAAAACTGAATTCCTGACAATATAGAATTTCCTTCAGAGAATGCCTAATTAAAATGTGTTAATGCAATGACCCTTGGTCACTTGCAACCCCTGAAGACATCTCCAATGGACATCTGGTTTTGTTGCACGTCACCTTTCAGCCAAGGAAAAATATGTTGGGTTTACTCACCATGTAGTGCAAGGGGTGGTTGGGAGCTTCACACAGGGCAACAACTCTGCATTCCAAACCTTCTTGAGTACTCTCTGAGCCCTGGGAAAGATGCAGACTGCTTCTCCCCCATGGCATGGCCAATGAGCTTTGTGCAGCAGCTTATAAAACATTTCCTGCAGCTTCTTTAATGGACTGACTTGTGCATTCACCTACATAGTGTGCACAGCCAAAAACATTGGTTTTCCTAAAAAGTGTCTTGGCAACAGTGAACAGCATCAGATGGAGATTTGAAATGCTTGACAGAACTCCCTGGGGCAGGAACAGCAGATGTGGAGAGGCAGAAAGTTCAGCAAGGCACATAGGAGGACTGGGCAAGCCCTTTTGGGAAAACAGACCAGTCTGAGTTAACCAGGGGAGCAAGAGATGGATACTGTTTCTTAGCAGAGGAGAAACTTCCTGTGAGTTTCCTGCAGATTGTCCTTAGCTTCAGTAACTCTTGACCATTCTGTTGGGTTCTGTCATCCATTCTGTTCCCTCATTAAGTCCTCAATCACTCCTGCTTTTCTCTAGGTCTTCCGATTTACTTCACACCAATATTTACAATTCTGTTTTTCTTCAGCATAGGATCTCACCACATTTCCTCTACCTCTGATTCTCCCCATTGCTATTGTTGTTGTACTTTCTTGTGTGGTTCCTGTCTTTTCCTCTCAATTCCTCATCATATTTTTTGTTCTGTAAATTGGGATAGTGACACTGTTCATGACACTGCTGCTGTCTCAAACCCTTTAGGACTGATGGAAGCCCTCAGAGCCCTTTGGTGCCTGTTTTGAGCTTCAGTACGAATGTATGCACTTGCTGGAAGCCTAGTCAGATAAGAAGTATACAGGGAGCTGGTAGAAGCAGGAGCAGTGAGCATCCTCCTGAGTGCCAAACCAGGTGTATAATCATTGCCAGGTTTTCACTAGGCATTGAACATAAGGCTCCACGTAGTTCCAGCTCAGTCACATTCTCAGTGAATAGTCTTTGGTGGCAAAGACAGTTCCACCACGGCTGTAACACACAAAAGATGTAGAGGTGACCGAACCTGTCATGTTGAAGCCGTTCCTCTATGACACAAAATAGCAGATGAGGTGCTAATCGCTCCCTGCTCTTCAAGCACAGAGAGGAAATTTTAAGAATCAGTTAGGGCGATCCATAAACTGTTTAAACCTCATGAAGGTGAGCATCAGACAAAGCATTTTGCATGCAGTAAAAGTGACTAACAGGCAACTTAGGCTGGCAGTACAAGCTGTGGTAAGGCAGAAGAGCTGAACCCAAGCCAAAAGATAAAGACATCACTGTCTGATCAGCCAATGTACCATATGTTAGTGAAAATATCTCCTGAGGTGTTTCCCTCCAGACTTTGCTTGAAGAGAGTCAGCTGTTTTCTGCCACTGCATGACATCTTGCACTACATGTCTTAGTTGCGACTCCTGAAATTTTTCACCATAATGTCTCTTTTACAGTATGTGACTGCTTGTAAACTGAACCTTAGAAAAGGTACATTCAGTGGTGTGACCCCTCCAGATTTATTTAATTCCTACACAGCAAAACATGTTCTACAGGCAAATTAGGAGGGTAACTTGGTGCAAAACACAATGGCCAGCTAGATATGCTGAAAGATGATGTGCTCTTCAACTGACGGATGCCAGAGATATTCTGAGTAGATCACTAGGTTATATTTCTGCACCATCATAGAAAAGTTTAGAAAGGAGAAAAAGGCAGTCTAATCAATCCTCTGACCATAAAAGGAGAAGAACTGTAAGTCATCAATCATGTGGGTTGGGTTTTTTTTCCATTTCAAGTCTGTAAGAGGCTAGAAATTATAATATTGGCTCATTACCTAGAGCTTTAAAGGATATTTTTTATTTTTCTGATAGAGAGTGAGTGCTAGTTTAGGATGATGTATTATTAAATCATTTTACAAGAAACTAAGATGAATATTTTAAACAAAAGCTAAATTTGTAAGGCAGCATCATAATATAAAAAACTTTATCTAAAACTAAGATAACTCCTTCACAGATTACAGTTACATTAAAGTTTATGGCATCTTACCAAATACTACACTGCCAACTGTGTCCAGCAAACTTTGCTCTTTTTAATGCCAGTTTTTAACTATTTGAATGTCTTCAAATGCAGGCATTGATAGACACTGCTCACCCTATATTAGTTGTTTTATCAGGAGGTGAAGCTGAAAAAAAAATAACACACTTCTAAGGACTGGTCTCATTTGAAATAAATTGTGTATGCTTTACTGTATATTAACAATAGAAGCAGTCGATATAACGTATTTTGGCTTGGGTCTTCAAGCAAAAAAAGCTATTCCTATGACCTCTGGGACTGGATTGCAAGTTAAACCTTACTGATACGCTCCCATCTACCATCATATGTCCAAAATTAAGAAAAAAAGTTGACTTTTGAGATTCTTTCTTCCTGCCTCTTAGAAATGGTGACAGGCTGTCTCTGTACATTGCAGATTGCTGAATATTTGGATCCATGAGAATTACTCCTGGGGACAGCAGTTTTAGTTCAGTCTTGAAAGGAATGGGCCATCTCTTTGTTTCCAGAGGAGTGGCTGTGTGGATAAAGCAGGGCTGCAGATCAAATAGATGGAACAAAAAGTGAGATGATACATTTCAAATTGCACAATGGTATAATAGTGAGGAGGTGCCAAGCTCTCTTTGGAAAGTGATTTCAGATGTTTCCTACCCAGAACAATACAGATTTTGGAGACCTCATTTAAAAGCAATCACAAGGCAAAAGGTCACCATGCAAACTGACTAATTGGTTGCTGGCCAGATGGAAACCTCTACTTAGTTCATTTCAAGGACAAGTTGCTGCTGGATAATGTATGGCAGATGGGGATCCAGGGGAGTTTACTTTCATGAGTCACACTGCTGTGAGGCCTATATAACTCTTTGTACTGGGGGTCAAGCCAGATCTTGTCTTTCTCATCTGAAGGACAGTCTGTGTGTGCCCCATGTTAAAACAAGGAAGGAGAGGAGTGCAAATCATAAGCAGAGATCTCACAGATTCTATTTCCTGCGACCTCAAACTGAAGTATCATATGTTCGCTGTCAAAGTACAGTATAAGTGTAACCCTTTTCATTCTCCTGAAAGGCATGTGATAATCTTCATCTAGCATTTTACCACTGTCTCCACAATACAGCACATAAATGGAAGCATCTTTCCAGAACAAATCTAGAAGATGATTTATTATTTCCCTCTCTCTGATTCTTCCCAAAGACACACTTCTACTAGGAAATTTTCAGACCTGTATGATAACTTACTAAGGAATAAACCCTAGAAGACTGCATTTGTAAGAAGGGATAATTAATATAGCTTGTAAATAATTTTAATAATACTAAAAAGAAAGAATATTGCATTATCTGAGACTTCAAAGAAGATCCACCCATTCTCATCTTGAACATGGACTCTTTTGTTGCATTTCCTTCCACATTCATTGTGCATCCTTCAGATTAGTGTACATCTTCATTTAGTAAGATCTTAAGAATATCTCCTCTTTTCTGCTTTTTCTTTGCTGTGGAAGTAGATTTTGTAGCCTCAGGCAAAATGTGTGATCTGCTCTTTGGCTTTCAGAGCTTTGTAAGATTGCTTTTCAATTCTGTTGTGGTTTCCAGTATCCTAGGAACAAAGAGACACTAGTGTTTGAAACATTAAAACTTATCAGTTAGTCTTAGTTAAAAGGCAAAAATCTAGGATTTGCCAGGTAAAGAACAGCGTGGCCTTTATTTTGTTAAAATCCAGCTTACTTAAGTAGAGGATTGTCCTACATGCCTGTGTCCAGAAAGCTCTGTCACATAAATTGCATGTCCATTTGGCAATGTTTCTCCCTACTATGAATCCTTATTTTATGGGGTATTTTAATCTCTTTCTCTTTCTGTACAAAAGGCTGTCTACAATGCCATTTGGCAAAAGAGAAAATGCCATGCTGTGCATGCTCTGTGCAGGTGGCAGCTCTGGGCACAGCACCTTATGTTTACATTGCAGAATAGGACTTCCATAAATATTTTTCTCTCATGACTCAGGTTGTAATTATATTGATATGGAACTGGGTGCCATGCTGGAGAGGTAATGTGAGGAGGCAGCTGCCAATATGGGTTGCTATGGATATAATGTTTGATCTATGCCTTTGGCATAGACCACACCCAAAGGCAGCTAAGTGAGTTCACTAACTGCCGGAGTAATAAAAAAAATTCATACTGTTTAAATTTAGATGCAATTATGACTAAATCAAACATGAAGGGAAAGGAAGTAAAATCTAAAATGAGAAGCAAAAAATACCTTTTTTTTATTTTTTTCCCTGAAAATGTTGCTCGGCAAATTAGGATCTTAAATTGAAAACTTGAATCCCTTTGAAAAAAAATAATTAGAAAAGACAGTGATTCCATAGACTTTTTTCCAACTAAGTTTGTTTTTTTTTTTTTTTAATAGGATGAATATTTTTAAAATTTGACATTTTTTAAATAGATCCTAGCTCTGCAATCATAACCATGAATTAAATTTGCAATGAATTCTAGCAGCAGTAAGAAACGCTATTTACAACTATCAAGCTCTAAAGACTTTAATTACTCTAAAAAGCAAGATTTTACAGAATATGCACGAATAAGATGTTTCATTCAGGAGCAGCAAACTTTGACGTTTGGGTTTTTTTAAAAATTTTACTATTTGCTTACTCATAAAGGTAATGAAAAACATCTTTTCCAAGTCAAGAATTAACAACCTACAAAGTTCATACTGAGACAGACAGCCTGTAAATACGAAGAGCTAAGCCCAGGGGAAAAGAATTCAATGCTTAGCTAGTTAGAGGAAGGGGGAACACAAAAATAATTAAGTCAAACCAGGAAGAGATAAAAATAGATAGGAAAGCTAAAACAGGAAACTTTTTTTGCTCTGATCATTTCAACACTATCTTGATCCCTGTGGTTATGAGATTGCCTTATGAGTTGAACTTCTTTAAAACTGCAAAGAATTCCTTCTTTTTATGGTGTTACCTTATTCCTGATCTTTCAGGAGTGATATCTTGCAGGGTTTCCCTGAAAACACAAGGTCAGAAATTTACTTTAAGAATAAAAAATGCATTAGAAGTTATCCTGTAATCCCATGACAAAGAGCAAGCATTATTGGTACTTCTGCCTGAAACTTTCTCCCTGCTGGAATTTGTGACTCTGTGCTTTCAAGGGCAGCTGTCCTGCAATTCTGCAGCCCGAGGTGAGGCACAAACCTGTCAAGAGGTTGTTGGTCTCCTGAGTGGCCACAGCACAAAGCCTGATTTCTTTGAAGAAGGAAAAAAAAAAAAAGAAAAAAAAAAAAAGTGGGTTTGCAGTGAGGCAGCATGTGGCTTTTCCAGGTGCTCCAGGAAGTGTGAAACAGACCCTTCTGACGCCACTGGTACCTGTGAGCCACCCTGGGTCCCCCTTGTCAGTGTTTGTGTCGGTTCTGAGCTCTGCACACAAGAATCTGACTGCAGCTTGCAACACAGAGCAATAAAACACAGCTAAAACCAATTTCACCTTGTCCCACACAGCACATAAACCCCCCACCAATCTGTCTCCTTTAGCCATATTTTCGGGCTCGTGGGGAGCTTTCCGTGTTGGACTCTGCAAAAGGGTCAGTGCCCTCAACTTGTCCTGTATCAGAGCAGAGCAGGAAAAGGAAATTGATGGACTGAACAGCAAAAAAGCTTTACAGTACTTTAAAACCAGCTTTCATCATGTGAGGGGCTCCTCTGGCTCCATATTGATTTAATTGTGTTATCTTCAGGAAAGCATCTGTTTTAATTTACATTTAAGGCTCCAAAGGCTTGAATCCTGAGTCACAAATCCACCCGCATCCCCTCAAAATGAACAAAGGTAATATTAATCTCAAACACAGAAAGTAAATGAGTGAATGGAAAAAACACAAGCATGCAACGACTCTTTGATTAAGGCTACATCATACAAAAATCCAAAAATCTTTCTTTGCTGTCACCCCTAGGTCTTTGCTGTCTTACTGTTTTTTTACCAAGAGTAAGCATTAGCTAGAGATTTTGATCAGATTTGGGAGAAAGTTAACTGGGGTGTGATCCAAGATTGTTCAGGAAATTCAATTTTGTAGATGCCAAAACTCATTTGAATCTGCCAGAAAACAGTTTTGGATGGAAACATAGACAGAGAATTAAACAGTTCAAAGATTTCTTTTAAAAAAAAGGCTCTTGTTCTGTAATGGATCTATTTGATCAAAACCAAAATAAGAGAAAATATCAACAACAGTAAACCAGGGTACAACCTCTAAAGAAACAATGCTAAAACTCAAAAAAAAAAAAAAAAAAAAAAAAAAAAGTTTTATTCAGCCCAAGAGTATATTTCCAGGTTGGTGATTGTGGCTGTTGAAGAAAGTAGTCATAATTTCTGGTTTAGGACAACCCAAAAAAAATTAATGTGAGATTCTCCAGGTTAGTAGCAAACCCAGCAAAATCATCATTCACATGGATATGTTTTTCTTGACTTTTATTGTAGTGATATGTTTTATCTGTACAGCATGCAGGCTGTTATTCTAATAACTGCTGTTATGCCTGAAAACATCTTGCACCTCCTGATTCTGAAATTTTCCTATGCAAAGAAAATTGGTATTTTCATATCTTAGGCTTGTTTTGTGATTTAATCTAGCCTTTTCTGCTGACTGGCTTCAGATTTTCAGGGTAATTTCACCCACAACTCTGAATGCCTTGGGTCCAAGCAGAGGAATGAAAGGCAAATGTCTGGATTTTGGCAGAGCCTTCAGCTGTGCTTCAAACTGCAAAGCCTTAAAGAACCCTGAGGATAATTTCAAGAAATGGCCTCCCAGTAGTGACATGCTGGCCCTCCAAGAGGTTCGTAGTCTTTGAAAGATGAGCACAGTGAAGCTGTTAGAGGAAGATAAAGAAAAATATAAGCCATGTGTGTGACACTGAGGCACAGTCAAACAGGGGCCCCAAGAAGGGGCACTCTGAGCTAATTTGCAGCACACAAGTTGAAACAGAGCATGGTGGGATTGAAGACTTTGCTTCCTTAAAATGAAGTAAAATATTGGTGTTAAAAGACAGCATAAAGGAAGAGAGAGTGGGATAGAAGAGCTTGAGAAAACCTCTGCCAGCTATCTGTTGCTGGCCTGTCCTATCAAGCAGTAAAGCCATCTCAGCTGCTGGCATGTTCACCTGTCTTCCAAAAGCCAAACTGATGAAAAAAAGAAACCACTTTTCTTTCCTTCTGCTGGTGTTTCTGTTGAAATCGCAAATGTTTTCCAAAGTGCTACTGATACAGAAGATTTGCAGTTGGGTACAGCTGTTGACAACTCCTTTCCCAAGTAATGAAGTCTAACAAAGGCAGTGCCTGCTGCTGACCAGAGCCCACTTAGCAGGCCGACAGCTGAAATCTGTGCAGCAACTCTTTTTATGACACACCAAACAAGCCAGGGCACTTTCAGCCTGGGAACAAGGGAATAAAATATTGATTTAGTTATGGCAAAATAGTAAGACAAGCCAGGCTGTATCTTCCTACAAACTGCCAATCTGCCATCTGCTACCCTTTCATTTTCCCTCGCACCACTGATGCAAGGAGTGTCCAAACTTCAGCACATGTTTTGCAAACAGCAGTGCCCAGTGGGCTGTTGCTGTAGGTCTGCCATCAGCATCAGGCCTGTTCCAGCCTACTTAACCATTTAATTTGGTAAATGTCAATATGGCCTCTTTGTTCTCCTCAGCACCATATGCTATCCAATTAAAAGTCAATCAGGTTTCTCTCAGCTCCTCTTTCTTTCAGGAAGATCCTTGGCAGCTGACAGCCACCTCCCCCCCCCCCCCCCCCCCCCCCCCCCCCCCCCCACCCCCGGGGATCTTAAATAAGGAAGAGCTGTGTTCTGTGGAAGTGCTGCAATTACTATGGGCACTGCAGCTCTGCTCCAGGAACACTGATGTGATGTGGGGCATCCCTGCACAGATCGTGGTGCACGTGATGGAAAAACATGTGTGCCCTGCAAGGTGGGCAAGGGGAAGAGTTCAGAGGTGAGGTAGAAAGTACAAGGATGAAATTGTGGAATTCTGGAATTTTGTTCATAAATCAGATAATAGGAAGGACACGAGATATGTTCACACAAAAGTGCTTAAGTGTTTTATTTATTTCCCCCAAGCCTACAATCAAAGAAGTTACACAAAACAATTTTGATTGGGCAAAAGTCAAAGGTTGATGAAGACTAGAGGCGAAAAGTGAGGAACAAAATAAAAATAGAAAGAGACAATAATAGATTCCCAGCATCGTGCTCTTAGAGATATTGCCCAAAATATTCAAGATATAAATCTCTCTTTTGCAAATTCTGTGTTGCTTTATTCCTCTTGCTTATATGAATGCTCTGTGCACACACTTCTTATTCTTTGAGGGCCATTAATTTACCTTCTCTTATTCATGGTCCTCTGAATCATCAGGTTTGATTTTTAAGTGGGAGCAGGCAGGAGTACATACAAGGCAGAAGAAAAGCTAGGGTTTATTTGCAGAATGGGCAGAGGAATTCAGTGGAAAAACCAACAGTGTTAGAGAGGAGAAAGGCAATCTTAAATCCTGTTTCTGACAGAGGCACTGACCTCCTGAATAACCTTAACCAAACCTCACCTGTATGATCAGTTGCCCTATCTGCTGTGACCCTGTCAGAGCTGTCTCAAGGAGCCAGGTCACTCACAATTGCTCTCCAGCTTCATGTTTGCCTAATCCAGCATTCAGTCCACATGGCAAAGTTCATCTTGGACTTTTCTTCCCTTCACAGTGGAAGAGAAAACCTTCTCTTTCTCCCTACAGGGGTTCTCTTTGCAGGGGAGAATGTCTGTAAGAGACTTTTTTCCTATAGGTAGAAGTGATGACATGACAGAGGGTAGTTGTCTGCTCACAAGCATGCTCTGGGGGCAATGCCAGGGGACCATGTGCCAGCTGCCTGCATGAGATGGAGAGAAAAGTGCTGGTGAATGCAGGGGTCAGACCTGACACAGCTCACCTGTCAGTCTGCTCCAGCCCTGCTTTAAGCTTCACCCATCGCAGGACCCAGCCCAAGGTCAGGCTTACAGCTGGGGCTTGATCAAAGACACAACACTCAGGTCTGCAGTTACATTTGGAAAATGGCTTTTCATTGGTTTTGTAATAGTAGCAGTGGGGAACTGCCAATAAAGATCTAGTTTTTCCCTTCCTGCTGTATTGAATTTGCTCTCAAACAGTGTTTTTTTCTTTTTGGCTTGCCAGTTTGGAAAATGCAGTTCAGCTCTGTGTCATCACAACCATGCTGGCAGCTTCCAGCTGAAAACAGGTCTGAGTTCCTGCTTCGGGAACTGAATCTTACATCCCAAGTTGAGTCATGAAGTTCTAGACAGTGTATTGTGAACACAGAGATGGATGCCAAGTCTGCTGGCTTTTTACTGTGAAGATTAAAATAGGTACCACTTTATGATTCCTGATGAAGCACACATTAGTGTGTCTCAGAAGGAATTTTGAGATTTAGTTTCTATAGAGGCAGTTTCATATGAGAATTGTTACTTGAAGATTTTTTTGTTGTTGTTCATTCCTACTGCTGTGCAAGTATCTGTGTATTTGGGTTATTATTATTTTTCTTTGTTATTTTATTTTTTCCATGCCCTTCTTTATACATCTCATCTTTTGGACTGATTTTTTCAGGGAAAGACTAGCGACTCTACATTAAAATGCTACGCAATCAAGAGGATTGATCAGGTTACAGCACTTTGGAGCCCATCACAGTGAACAGTTTGCTATTAATTATTAGTAAATTATAGGTTACAAAAGATTATGCTCAAAATATACAACAGAAATTTTATGTTATTCATTAATGGATTATTTATATTAAACATGCTCTGGAAATTTAACAGTCATTATTCAGGTCAAGGTTTGAAAGTTGCTAGGTAGCCCATGTCACACCATTAATCTAAAATGTAATAATAGGTTCTCTACCCAGGTTGTTAACTTATATTAGTCCCTGAAAATCATTGTCTTGGCATGACAGAAGATTCTCTTGCTTGCACAAGAAAAAAGAGCTACATACATGTCAGTCTTTAAAAGCTGAAATGAAACCTTGTCCATCTTTTTCCAAGGCAGGCATCTTACACAGTTGGGCTGAAGTAACTACAATCATAAAGTGGTAAAACATGAGCTTTTTGATCTTCTGAATGTCGAGCAAGCCAAAGAAGCTGTCCTTGTACCTTGTCAAGGTCCCTGCAACTCAGAGCTGAGTTCCATTGGTGTGGGTTTGCAGAAGAGTGCTGTGCTCCCTCTCAGCCTCGTGCCAGAGCTGTCACTCTAACGCCACTGAGCACTGTTTCATTTGCTCCAGGGAGATGGACTGTGCTGCTTTCTGCCTCCTACAGCAGCTTTATTGGCTCTGACTAAGGCACTTACTCACTTGGTAGTTAGTGTAAACGGAGAGGATAAGGGAAAAAAGTGAATAAAAAGGCCAGGAGGCAGGATTAAAGCTCCTTCTGTGAGTGGATTGAGTGGGAAATTAAAACTGCAGCTAACATGTTGAAGGAGAGTGTTGATGCAGCACACATGGAGACGGTCTTTCCCTTCTCAGAATTGTTTGCCACTGACCAGCCACAATTAAACTCTCTGGCCTTTGATGAATAGAGATGCTGTGGTTTGTGCTAAAATTATTCTGCTTTGGCCAAAATGAGAGGATGAAACTAGATAATCACAGAATGCAACATTAGCCAGCAAGACAAAAATGGATAGTCAATTTAGTGCAAAGCTCATTGGTTCATTATTTCATATCACCAGGCTCTTCAAAAGAAATTACAGAATTTACTCAGTAGAAACTGGAGCTTGCTTGGTTGCAACTCTCCTAGATATTCTTCACCTCAAGAGGTGTGTTTATATGTGCATTTTGTTTTGACAATTGAGGCAAATTGAATGTCCTAAGAGATTGATAGATTTTGATACTTTCCATGTGCTTTTAAAACAGAGTCAGCAGCTAACAGAGAATCTATGGGCACCCTAAAACTTAGGGGCTTGACTGAGTTGAGGTTAAATTAAACATATTTATTAAATATAGGAACCCATATACATAACATCCAAAGCTAAGTCAAAAAGAAATAATGTCTGGAGCTCAGAGAAAAGGACTACATTTGTCCCTGGGCAGGGCATTCTCATCTAAAGGACAATGGTAGCAACAGACCTGATTTAAACTAGGACAGTTTACCGCTCTGGCCACAGCCCTTGATTAAGGGACTGAATCACTACTGCAAGACAGAGGCCATGAATGTTTCTGCCTCTTCATTTGGTATTTTTCAGTAGATTGAGTAAGGCTTGGTTATTTTCTGTGTTACCACAATAATGCTCTGACATTGCTTCTGCTCTTTCACTGAGACATTTACAGCTAAACCAGGATGGACAGAAGGAAGGACGGAAGGACAGGAAGGAAGGAGAAGGAAGGAAGGAAGGAAGGAAGGAAGGAAGGAAGGAAGGAAGGAAGGAAGGAAGGAAGG